>JAKCPI010012236.1:0-24980 GCA_023213315.1 Euborellia annulipes | reverse complement strand
AATTGCGCTAACAATAGATAAGATGATAAGATCAAAAAAAAAAAAAAAGTAGAAAAACTATTTATCCAGTTTAGTACGTATGTACTTAATTATACATACACCCTAATTACATAAATGTTAATTAAATTTTCAGAGCGTTTTTTTTTTTTTTTTTTTTTTAGATCGATATAAAATTCCAACGTGTAATTATATTTGAAGCTATTTAAGATTCATATATATTTACATGAATACGTTAATATATTATTTATAAACATTTATGGAAATGTAAAAAAAATTAAATTAAAAATTATCAGTTTCAAAGAATTAATATATTTTTTTGTACAAAAATATTAACTTACATGTACAAAAAAAAAATCTATATATATAGATAGCGGTGTGTCCGTCTGTCACGCTCTCTCTTTGACCAACTTTCCGTTGGAATTTTGAAAACGAAATTTTGTAATATTAGGCCTATATATAATAGAGTCCCGGAAAATTACTCAGGTCCCGAAATTTCTATAACTTTTTGAGTTATTAATTTCTAAAGTTACGATTTCTCCCATAGGAAATGTATAGAGAAATATTTAAGTATTCTTTGCAGTTGTGTATTCTTTGAATGTAAACAAATCCTCAAGCAGGCACTGGATTGGAATACGTAGTAATAATAATTTTTCGCCCCCGGGTCTGGCGTAGTAGGTAGCGTGCCTACCTTCTACACCGAACGTCGCGGGTTCGGACCCAGGCAGTCCGATGATTTTATTTAAGCCATTTGGATACCAGATGGCTTAAATAGAAATGCCTGAACCTACAAAATTTATATTAATTACAACGGTTATCGTTTAAAGTCTTAAATGGCCTGAGCTGCCGAAAACACTGTGTGAATGTGGAGTGTGAATGAGAAAAAGTGTGAATGTTTTTATAAAAAAAATACATTTTCATAATTAAGAAAAGGCGAGGGTTCTCCGCAGGCGGGCCCGAGCCAGCTGGCGGGGGGGGTCCAGGGGGCGTAGCACTCCTGGCTAGACGCGAAGGCGGGCGGCGCGGTTAGTTAATACTTATAAATAGGGCTCGGATTTTGCATATAATGCATGTTTTTTTTCTTAATCGCTATCTTTCAAATTTTTTTTTATCTGGCCGTTTTAGGATATCAGGACCCGCCCAGATTTTGCATATAAATGCATATTTTTTTGAGTATAAGTGCATTTTTGCATATTTAGGAAATATTTTTTTTTTTTTATTCTGCCCGTCTAGCCAACTGCCATTGGGCTAAAAATTTTTACAAAATATACATATATCAAATTAATATAAACAATACAATATTAATACAATAATAAAAAATTTAGGAAATATGAAGGTCTACCAAATAAGTAAATAACATAAATGAGATAAGAGGAGAAAAAGTTAATTAAACCCTTTCTATAAGGAAGTTCGGGATGTTTATTTCAGATATTTTAATATATTATTCTTTTATACAGAAAGGATTGGAGAGAAAGAGAGAGAGGGAGTAGGGGAGGGGGAACGGACTCACCAAGAATAACAAATAACCCAAAGGAGAAAAACAAAAATTTTAGACGAAAAAAAATGAGAGGTCGACCAAAAAAAAATTAAAAAAAAAAACAAGAAAGTCACGTGACTTATTTTTATTTTTCAGTGCGGACGCGCAGTATACAATAAGAAAAAAAAATAAAACTCCCCTTAGTTCGACCTTTTATTTTTTTTAAGAATTAAAAATTTTTGTTATAAATTAATCTGATATTCATCGTATTGAATTCCTTAATGAAATTGTCAGATTTTATAAATTAAAGTAAATAGATTCCCGAAGAGTTGTTCAAACAACTTTGATAATAAATTCCCCCCACCCTTAAAGTACCGTACCCCCGGAAAACGGTAAAAGGAAAAGTTAGTTATAAAATGTGATTCGTTTTTTTTTCTCTCTTTCTTTCCCTCCTTTTTCTTTTTCTTTTCTTTTCTCTCTCTCAAAGTCAACAAATTCTAATAGCGATCCTTAACTCCTCAATTTCAAGAGTGCATTGTGCGAAACGTTATCGCTGCACAAGGCCAAGGCCGTTAACGAGGCCCCCCCGTTGCAGCAGCAGCAGCTTTCGGCATTCAATCGCCACGAACGAACAAAGCTGGCACATCTGCAGCCCTATTGTGTCGCCGAATTTGCCAACGACAACGGCCTTTTATTTATAATCAAGAATTTGCATGGAAATGGCCGTCTCAATTTAACAGTTTGTTCATTTTTAGCTGGAAAGGCTGCTAAAACCTCTTTCGGATATCGGAGCTGAGTTGTTCTTGAGAAGTGAACAGAACAATAGACAACAAACGCAACAACAAAAAAAAAAAACAACAACATAGGATTAAATAAAATTTCACGTTTTCAGTTCCTTTAATGGAACGCGAGAGCTATATAAACGTCTTAATCAATTGGAATGAATAGGCAACTTAACAAAGATTGATTCAAGTGGAAAGTAGATTTTTAAGTAATCAAATTCACTAAAATCAGACAAGGAAAAAAAAATTAATACAATTAAATGGGGTTATGATTCTGAAGTTGTAAAAACACGGACAAGAAAAAAAAATTAACATAAGTGGGGGATAATCTCACTTAATCTATATATATAATTCGCTAATGCCCGTCTGTCTATCACGCTATTTAGGCAACTTCCCGTTGGAATTTCGAAACAAAATTTTATATGCATAAAAAGGACTTTCTCGGGATTACAGAAAAATTATTTTCATCCTGAAATTCCTATAACTTTTAGAGTTATTAGTTCTTAAAGTTATGATTTCTCCCATAGGATATGTATAGAGAAATATTTATGTATTCTTTTCATTTGTGTATTCCATGAATGTAAACAAATCATCAAGCAGGCACGGAATTGGAATGGAATAATAATAATAATTTTCTTTTTTTAGCCCTCGGGGCGTGGTGTAGAGGTTAGCGTGCTAACCTCGTATACCAAACGTCGCGGGTTCGGACCCCAGGCAGTCCGATGATTTTATTTAAGCCAATTGGATACCAAATGGCTTAAATAAGAATGCCTGGACCCCATATATGTATATTAATCAATAACGGATATCGTAAAAAGTCTTATATGGCCTGAGTTGACGAAAAGACTGTGTGAAATGTGTGTGTGAGTGTGAGTGTGAATGAGAAAAAAGTGTGTTTAAAAAAAAAAAAAAAATTTTTTCATAATTAAGAAGAAAAGAGCTTAAATAGATATATTTACAAATAACGAGTATCGTTTAAAGTCTTAACTGGGCCTAAGTTGCCGAATGTGTGTGAATGAGAAAAAAGTGTGAATGTTCTAAAAAAAGAAAAGAAAAGGCGAGGGTCCGCCGCAGGCGGGCGTCGCGGCTAGTAGGAATAAAAAGCTCAATTTCACAATGGAAAAAGAGCAGGGGGGAGGACTTAAAATCAAATAATAAAAAATACGTGTTAACTAGTTCTCAAGAATAAATCAGTTTGGAATTAATTTTTCTAAAAATTAATCTGGTGTGATTGGTCGCACAGCACACAACTTTCTCTTACCTTTAGTAATCGAAAGTTGTGTTATGTGCTTGTCACACCAGATTTTTTTGTGTCGGCATATATTTAATTTCCGGCAATATATTAAAATTCAAAATGTCAAATTGTTACTATGGCAACCATTTCTTCTCTTTCCTATGAAGTACAAGAGTAAAGTGTGCTCCAAACAATTTTGATGGCAAAATAAGAATATACATTTTAAAGAGCATCTAAAAAATAATTGATTTTTGAATTTTAATCAAAATCGTTCGAGTGAATTTTGAGAAATTCGAAAAAAACTGAAAAATTACATTAGTAAAGTACTAGTATTCTTTGGCCGATTTTGTTTAAAAGCTTATTTTCCCGCCCTAGGGGGGTGGTTAACTTAAATATAAAATCTCAACCTCCTAGCTACAATTCATAAAATTCCTATTCTTTTAGTTCGTACTTGTGATATTTCTATATGTTTGATAAGTAAGTCATTTAAGTTTGGCTTTTCCTAAATATATTTTTAAATTACTAAACTACTCGACTAATCGACCAGTCGACTAATCGACGCGATATAATTAAAAAAAAAAAATATCTCTACAGTTTGATTTAAATTCCATTCAAATAAAATTCTCTCCCTGTAATTTTCCCTTTTAGATTTTAATTATTGTCAACTAAGCTCTTCATTTGTCACCCAACATTAAAGGTTATAAATATTTAAATTGTTTAGCACAAATAATTATCGAAATTATAACCTCAGGTCATTTTCCCAGTAGCTTCTTTTTTTAACGCCATTTATTTTTTTTTCCCATCGCTGTGTGTGACTAATTGATATTTTACAAAATAATCCCTTACAAACATATAGAGAGACTATGTAACATTATTTAAATTTCATATATTAATTTAGAATTAACAGAATTCATTAACAAGTTTATTTTTAGCTTAATTTACGTGAGGCCGAATTTATAATTCCGATATCAATCAATCAATCAAGTATATTTAGTTTCTCTTATGTTATTAATATATAAAGGAAAAATAATGTATTTATGTCGAAAATTTGAGGGAAATACACGTTTTGAGAGTGCGTGATTCCAAAAATGGTCTGCCTATCTGTGTAAACAAAATATTTCAAGAACGTAAAGAGATACGAAGGTAAAATTTTATATTATATTTTCAATAAGGATAGTGCTCGTGATAGTGCGATTCAGCACTAGTGAACTACGCGAGTCAAAACTTGGTGTGTTTCTCTACAAATTAACACTACAATCACCTGTGTAGATTATCTGAATAAATTTATATGAGTTTTACTTTTTCTCTGAGAATATATTGGAATCATGTCAAAAATTGAATGTTGAGATTTTGAAGGATATACACGTTTTGAAATTTTAATAAAGAATAGTTTATAAATATGATTATATATCATTTGTAACAGCATACAAATATAATAAATATAGGCTTATAAGTGATCTGATAATGGCTGTTAGACTGGCCTGCCATCTTTTGAAAGAGTGCTGAACTATTTGGCTGTTAATTAAAAAAAAATCGAAATTTATTTTTGACTTGGTTCCCACTTTATTTAGTTATTATAGGTTGGATATTAATGATTTTTACATTTTTAGATTTAAAAAAAAAATTACAATTTTCATAATAGAATGCTTTTACTTTCTCTTACCTATGTATATATGAAATATATATGTATATATATAGAGAGAGAAAGTATTGGATTCATGTCAAAAATTTGATGTTAAGATTTTGAAGGATATACACGTTTGAGGTCAAAAAAGTGGTTTTCGCGACATCGTCTATAAGTTTTTTTTTTTTTTTTTTTTTTTTTTTTTCTCAAAATTCGCTTCAACGATTTTGATTAAAATTCAAAAATCAATTATTTTTGTAGATGCCCTTTTAAATATATATTTTCATTTTGCGTTCAAAATTGTTTGAAGCACACTTTACTCTTGTACTTCATATGAAAGATAGGAGAAATGATGGTAACAAAAAATAAATGTTTTCCCATGTTTATAAATTTTATTACATCTTGAATTCAAATGTACCGTAGTGTCGGAAACTAAATATATGTCGACACAAAAAATCTAGTGTGGCAAGCACAGAACAAAACTTTTCTTTACCAAACATAAAAGAAAGTTGTGTGCTGTGCGACAGTCACACCTGATTTTTATATAAACACTTGCTTTAATGATTGTGTTCTAACTTCATGACTGTAGATGGCGCTGTCGCTACCTAACAGTCCCTTAGAGGCTAGTCCCTTTGAGTCGGGGCAAATCCACATTCTACTTGAAAATGACTGCAAAATAAGCAATCGAAACGTTGTGCAGTATTTATATTTTTAATAAATAATTAATAACAAATTAAAAACTAATACAAATCACAAAAGCTTTAACACATGCAGATTTAAAGAGTGTAAAAAAGGAGAAGGTGGGCGTGGCCTCGCCAAGACTTCGGCTAATCTCGCCTTTCTCCGCCTTCGCTCGGGCACTGGGAACGCATTTTTGTTAGGAACGCGTTTTTGTTATGTTATATTTTCTCCCAATTCACCCTGCGTAAGCGGCGTTAAAGAACTTCGATCCAAAAATGTGGAATAAATAGACAGTAATAATAATAAATAAAGAATCCAACGAAACAGAGTATTCAGACTTAATAATTGTAATTTTATTTAAATGAAAATTAGCCTAATCCCTTGTTTCTTTTTTTATTTTCTCCCCTCTTCTCTCCTTGCCCCTTTAATATCTAATAGTTGTTGTTTTTAGGCTTACTCTATCTCTAAAATGTGTCTCAAGAAAGAAAAATAAAAGTTAAAATGTGTTGGTGTAAAAAGAGTTTCTCTCTCTTTTTTTTTTTACTTTTTTCTAACCCTCTCTCTCTCTCTCTCTCTCTCTCTCTCCTCTTTCTCTCTCTCTCTCTCTCTCTCGCACATACAACTCTGTGATATTTTTTCCTGTAAATTTTCATTAGACTATATAAAATTAAACGATGCAAGCATAAAAATAAAAAAAAAAAAATTCCTCGTGAAATTGCATGTTTACTTTTTATTAAAAAATTGTGAAAATCATAATTTTAGTAGGGATATTTTATTCTCATTCACCTGTTTTCTTGTTTTGAGATATAATAAATTTAGGTTCGAATTATTATTATTTTATTTTTTTATTTATCGGTGTCATAAAATGAATTTGACTTTATCATAAATTATTTAGACCTATATTAAAAAAAAAAAAAAAAAAAAAAAACCTTTTTCTACGTCCCTCCTTTATCACCAATGCCAGGAGCGTATATAAGGGGTGAAGGCCCTGGCCCCCCCGAAATTTTCCAAACGCATATACATATATAGAGAAATACAGACATCAGCGGGGCTCACCCCACCCACCCTAAATATTTAGTCGGTCTCTCAGTGTAAAAAAATATAGCTCTGTAAAAAATTTTTCCGTAAGGTGGTTCCGCAAAACAAAATTTTTCGCAGGGCTGGGCGGAAAAAATTAGTTTCTTTAAAAAAAAAATTTTCCACTGAATTTTGTATCAGTTTTTGTCGGTATCATTTTCTTTTTGTGAAATTTTTCTTACTGGTTTTTGTTTGTAATATGTAATTTCTAGTGTATTATTTTTTGCTGGTTTATATTTTCTATTATTATTTAGTTTTGGTGTATATAATTTGTAAAATGTTGTTTTTGGCATGGCTTTAGGTCAAAAGTCAAATAAATGAAAAAAAAAAAAAAAAAAAAAAAAAAAAACATTATATGGCTGCTTATAAGTTTAATTATAGTAAAAGCGGCTACACAAGTAGCTGGAATCTTGACAAGCACGCATGTGCAATCTTTTTAACCAAGCAAACTGCAGCGTCTATAGGAGAATTTCGCGCAAGCCAATTTTAATTGTGCAAGATTGAATTTTAATCATGCACTTGCATATTTGCGCTCTCGGCCATTTCAGAGACGTCTTGAAATCTATTATTTATTTAATTTACCGGGTAGCCCATTAGTACGGGATCGGTAAATTATCGTTGTACTTTTTTAAAGTTTGGCCCTGCAGTAAATTGTAGCGCTTTTAAGGCTACAATTTTCAAATATTTGCCCACTCTAATCGTATACAGGTTATGCCTGGATACAAAGTTATGTTTTTGTTTTTTTTCAATGGAACGTCCTGCGGATTGTCCAGTCAATTTTAGTGGGACTTTATTAAACATACTTGGTACTTAAGGCCAGCCGTTACAGCCGAATATCTCCCAAACCATAAAACATAGAAAGCCCTGGTTTTGCACCATTGTTAACCATGAATGGTGGAACTTAAAGGTATTGTGTAGAAATGATAGGCTTCTTGTTGCCCCAGTAATTATTGATAGATCTTTTACATTTTTGATTGCGGACTTTATTTATTTATTATTTTTTTTTTTTTTTCAAATGGAACCACATATCTTTTTTTATTGGTTATTGCATGCAACGTCTCATTAGCTTCAAAATTGATATAAGGTTATGGCTACCTATCATCAACCATTTAGGAAAAAAGTTATTGCTTTTTTAACAACGATAATTCGTATTTAACAATATACTGTCTAGGATTTGAACCCGCGACCCTTGGTATAGAAGAGCAGCATGCTACCGACTACACCAAGCCCATTTTCTTTTCATAATTAAGGCGAGGGTCCGCTGCGGGCGGACGGGGACGAAGGTGGCTAGTAAATTTAAAGAAAAACAAAAGTTTACTAGAAAGGGCGCTTCTTTATTTTAAGAATAATAATAATAAAGAACAAGGGTTTTAAAATCACTGTCTTGAGGGACAAGTCGTCATTTTTCCTTTTCACTTGCTCGCCTTATTATCGGCTTGGGACTCACAAGCTTCCCGTTTATATTAAGCACCTCTCGTCTTGCCCGCTCCCCCCCCCCCGTTCCTTCTCTCTCTCTCTCTCTTTTTTATGGAAATTTTTACTTGTGAATTTATTATCATATTTAATTATGAATAAAATTGTTTAATCTTTTTTAAACCTGTGTTTCTTTTTAAAACTTTTTTTTTTTTAAGAGGAAAATAAATGATTAAGTTAATTATGCATTGCAATGAAGATATAATTTAAATGAACGTTTCTGTTTTAAATATTGTATCTGTGAACTAAACGATTTCACTTAAGGGGGTTTAGGAGCGACGTCTAAACATACTTTAAAAAACTAGACTATTATAAGGAATTTTTCTATGCGGTTTTTTTTTTTTGAATGAATTAGATTCATAAGGGATTATCGGAACAGAAAGTTATAATTTTTTTGATAATTTAATTAAAAAATTATGAAAATTAACTAGCCTTCGGCGGGCTTCGCGCCTTGTAAGGGAGGCTTCGCTCCCCTGATCCCCAACCAGCTGGCTCGGGCCCGTCTGCGGCGGATCCTCGCCTTTTCTTAATTATGAAAAGAAAATTATTACTACGTATTCCAATCCAGTTCCTGCTTGAGGATTTGTTTAAAAGAATACATAAATATTTCTCTATACATTTCCTATGGGAGAAATCGTAACTTTAGGAATTAATTACTCAAAAAGTTATAGGAATTTCGGGACCTAAGTATTTTTTCTGAACTCTTCATAAGGTCCTTTAAAAGACTGCAAAATTTGATTTCAAAATTCCAACGGGAAGTTGGTCTAACAGAGGGTGACAGACAGACGGACACTCCGCTGCTATTATTATATATAGATTTTCTTGTTATCAAGCAAATACAGAAAAAAAAAAAAAACGGTTACAATAATTTTAAATTTTTTTTTTTAATTTAAAAATGAATTTATTATTAATATTAATCACATATTAGGAAAATTTAAAGTAAGCTTTATTTAAAAATTAAATGTCAAATAGTTCAGCACTCTTGCAAAAGATGGCAGGCTAGTCTAACAACATGTATTATCAGATCCCCTATTAGCCTATACCTGGCCTATATTTATATATTTTTGTGCTTTTATAAATGATACATAATAATATAATATATTCATTGTTAAAAGATCAACAAAAATCAATAAAATGCATTAAATAATTAGCTACCATTCTGACATCTCTTGGTAAATTTTCGTAATTGGTGGTTTTATTTGGCTTACTTTTAAAGACACAACTTCATTTTATCAGCAAAGATAACCGTAACAGCTTCGCTCCTACTCCCACTTAAAAATAATTTATTAAATCAAAATAAGTTTTTTTTTGTATTCAAAATACCAAATGGCGCGTTTCGCATATTATCATGCGTAATGTAAATTATTAATACAAATATTTAACGTTATTTTTTTTTTTCTCCAATTTATTACAGACAAATAAGTTTCATTATTCTATAGTACAGAGAATGATTTAATATATTAAATTTATATTTATAAAATACTAAATATAACTCAACAATATTAAGCCTCTCTAATATGGATATATCCCTAAGCAATAAGAATAGATGTAATATCAATAATAACAGAAAAACAAGTGAGAGCGAGAGAGAGGATTTAATTAATTTGTTGTTTATGTTATAAAATTAATTTGAGCGTAAATAAAAATGTATTAATTAAAATATACGCCACGGTATATACAGAATAAATATATCCAGAAGAAAAACAGCCAGTATTTTTAATTTCAATAATTTAATAAAATTTAAAATCAACTCAATGTTTAATTTCTACATATCGGGGCTTTAATATCAATAATATCATTATTGTGTTTGAAAAATACATCCAAGCTATTTTTCAAATACTCTGATGAAGGTTTCAACTAAAAATGAAACAACAGAGTTTGTTTAAAATTTAATATATTTATAATTTGGTTGAGTTAGTGGCTGTAGATATTGCATGTTGGGTAGCGAGGATGCAGCCAAAGAGGTTTGGACCAAAGAAAAACAACAATTCCAATTGAGACCTTTCGGCGAAAGTTTTATTTTGCCATCTTCAGTCCTTCAGAATTTTTCATGTACATATTCATTATGAACATGTGTCATTTGGCCAAGTCGGTTTTTAAAATTTCTACCATGAGGGCAATGGCTCAGAGAGTTTCGAAGTATTAAATCTTTTTAATATTTATTTATAATATTTAATTAATACTTCGAAACTCTCTGAGCCATTGCCTCATGGTAGAAAATTTTAAAAACGACTTGCCAAATGACACATGTTCATAATGAATATGTACATGAAAAATTCCTGAAGGACTGAAGATGGCAAAATAAAACTTTCGCCGAAAGGTCTCAAGAATTGTTGTTTTTCTTTGGTCCAAAACCTCTTTGGCTACATCCTCGCTACCCAACATTAACAGTTATTTATAATTTATTTAAAAAAAAAAAATTGATTGTCTTCGTCACTGCTGGACTTTGCCAGTCAGTATCTGTATAAAATAAAATCTAGTGTGACTGGTCGCACACAACAAAATTTTCCCTTTTTGTGTTCTGTGCTTGTCACACCAGATTTTTTTTGAGTGCACAGTCTTCTCGCCAACTTAGGCCATATAAGATTTTTTCCGATAACCGTTATATATTAATATATCTATTGGGGTTTTGGAGTTTAGGCTTTCACAGTTGTTATTATTAGTAAAAGAATTTAACTGTGGTTTATTTGTAAAAATTACAACGTTTCCGCCACTCATTCTGTGGCCTTCTTCAGATACAATTCAGCTAAGATTAGAAATGTTGTTAGATCTGTGACAATCTCAATGAATCCAATATTTTCTCTCTATATATACGTGGTATATTTCATACGAGGGCAGGTCAATAAGTCCGAGACTTTTTGAATGAAACACAGGTTTTTGGATAAACAATTATTTTATTTTTCGTTTTTCAACGTAGTCTCCTTTGAGCTCTATACACTTTGTCCAACGTTTCTCCAATTTTTTATCCCTTCCAAAAAATAAGATTTGTCGGGGGTATCAAAATCAAATCTCTTTCCGCCGAGCCATTTTTTCAGGTTTGGAAACAAGAAATAGTCACTCGGGGCTAAATCCGGAGAATAGGGCGGATGAGGGAGCAATTTGTATCCCAATTCATGGATTTTTGCCATGGAGTACACGAAATTCACTTTTTTTTATTTTCACAGAGGTAGTCTGCTATTAATGGAAGTGAAACAAAAACTAAAAGACCCAGCTGGTTTAAATTTCGATAGGAGTCAGCTGATAGTTGCCTGCTGACAGGAGCAGTGTTGCCATTTCAGTTAAGAGGCGGGAAATTCAAAAAGTCACGCCCTCGTATATACATAGGCAAGAGAAAGTAAAAAAGTCCAACTCTTGACGCATGGAAAATTTGTAATTGTAAGAAAAACTTTAAGTCGTCAATCAAATTAATAATAGCCGTAAAAAAAAATTAATAAGACCAGAATAATAAAATAAAATTAATGATGAATTGATGAAGGTAAGAAAAAAAAAAGAAACGGAATGGACAAAGGTGGCCTTTGTTAAGGGGATAAGATCTCATTCCGTGTCTAAGATAAAAAGCTCTCTCTCTCTCTCAGATCTCACATAACTCACTTTGACAACGAGTTATGAAATAAAAGAGAGATTATCTCTTAATAAATCTTCTCTCCCCATCTCTCAACTAATTGATTTCTGCTGAGAAAAAGATCGAATTCGCTACCTCTTTGCTGCAGTTTCATTTGCTATTTACGAATTTTTTTTTGTTTTCAATATCTTCAAATTGTTATTGAATCATTCAGAGAATTTTTTCGAATAAAACAAGGCATAGAAATTATTAATAAACAAAGACTATGATATGAACTTTGATGGTTTATATTGGCAACCAATTTAAAGTTTGTTGGACTCGTGGTGTGACAGCACACAACTTTCTCTTATCTTTGGTAAACGAAAGTTGTGTTCTGTGCTAGAACCACCAGATTTTTGTAATCAATTTTGTCTACGTTTTAAAAAATGGCTACCTTTTTGGCTTGCAATCAATTTAAATAAGTAGGAACGGAGTCTAAATGCCCATTAGATGACCTTAAATAAGTAAAATAATTAGATTTTCGGTTTAACTGTGGTTTATTTGTAAAAATTACAACGTTTCGGCCACTCATTCTATGGCCTTCCTCAGGTACAATTCAGCTAAGATCACTTTTCAATTGAGATTGTCACAACCTTTCTGATATTAGCTGAATTGTGCCTGAAGAAGGCCACAGAATGAGTGGCCGAAACGTTGTAATTTTTACAAATAAGCCACAGTTAAACCGAAAATCTAATTCTTTTATTAATGATAACAACTGTGAAAGTCTTAACTCCAAAAGACCTTAAATAAATATAAAAAAAAAGCAATTTGAACCACGCGTCATTAAAACATCGCTGTAAAAAGATGTTTTTACTTGAATGATACTTTATTCTTTCCTAGTAAATTTATTAATTCTAGTTACTTTTAAAGGCTGTTTCTGGGGGTTATGAATTTTTTTAAAATCCACTGGTCGACAATCATTCAACCTAATACCGGTAACTAATATTTTGAAAGCCAGACATTCTCATTGGCTACAGCCCAGACAGCTTGGAATATTACAGTAATATTGCCAATCTTGCTCAATATTGACAATATTGAAGCAACATTTCTGTAATATTGCAGCTCAAACAGCAACATTGAAGCAATATTGCCCCAATATTACTGCAATGTTGCAAAAAGTCGGACATAGGAATATTCCAGCAAACAATCTTGCTACAATATTCCTATGTCCGCGTAACTTGGCTGCAATATTGCCAATATTTTGCAAGATTTGCAATATTGGTGCAATATTCCTACAATATTGGTAATTTATGCAAGATTCAAGATATTTCTGCAATATTGTTTGAATAGATGTTCTTTATCTCTTACTAATCAAACAAGATTATCTCACCGGTCCAGCATCGTCAAATATTCAATTTCTGCAAAATTCCAAGCTGTCTGGGAGTAAAATTTTATCAAGACTCAACTAAACAAAGTCGGTAAGCTTAATCTAATTATAATTACGTATATTATTATCTTATAAACCAACTACCCTTTTATTCTCTCATCCAAACTATTTCATAAATTTATTATTCAAATATTTAAAATTGATAAACTCCCTCGATGTCCATATCAATCTCAAGTTGTTTAATTATGTAAAGAAAAATAACATCATAATTAAGTAAATGTTTTATTAAACAAACAAGATCCTTTTTAAAATATGGCCCTTTAAAGGAAGCTATTAAATTTGAACATTATCATAAAGTCAGAGGTGTTGTAGAGTGTGAGAAGGGAGCGAGAGAAACAAAAGGGGCAATAGCATGCATAATGGGGTAGAGCTCCTCCTCCCATCAGCCCTTCCTCATTTTTGACATCGGCTTATCATAATAATAATCATAATCATAATGAGAAGCCAGCTCGCCCTCATCGCCTCTTTAAAATTATTGCCTTGATTATCTTTATTAAACTCTTGAAAACGTGTCGTAAACTCGTTAACCGGAAAAAAAAAAAATTAACCGGTTAATCGGATGAAAAATTAATAGGGGAGAATGTTTTATTAACCGATTCTATTAAATGATAGAAATTCTATAGTCAATCCTCTATACGTACAGTGAGGGACAATATTAAGTCCCACCCATGCGTTTTCTACTTGTGATTATTTCATGTTTTTTTATATTTTTAATGGAAACTTTCATAGTTAAAACCTAGAAAATTTCCAATCATTTCTTTTATAAAAACAATGAAATAATCACAAGTGGAAAACGCATGGGTGGGACTTTTATTGACCTTCCCTGTACACTGTAAAAAAATCTTAATTTTAGTGTGTTTTGGAATACTAAATTTACAAATTTCCCTTGTAAATGATAACCACTATGCATTTATCTACTAAATTTACAAATTTATGCTTTCAAATATTTACAACAAAAAAACATTTTAAAACTTCGAAAAATAGAGTATGTATTGTAATTTTACATACATTGTATAGTATTTTTCGTTAAAATTTGTATTTTTTTCGAAAGCAGTTTGGGAATTCTAAAATTACCACACAATTGCACTCAAATTTTTAAGGGGCTTTAGAAAATTACAATACATTTGTAAATGAATTTGGCAAAAACTTACTAAATTTATTATCTTTTTGTTTATGTAATTTGCTTCCTGCACAATTGTAAAATCAACAAAACAATTTTTTTTACAGTATACTGTAAAAAAATTGTTTTGTAAAAATTTTTTTGTAATTTCACAATTGTTTAGCAAGCATATTTCCTACACAAAAACCTACTAAATTTAGTAAATCTTTCCAAAAAACCATTTACAAATGTATTGTAATTCTAGAATGACATTTGAAAATTAGAGTTCAATTGTGAGGTAATTTTTGAATTTCCAAACTGCTTTCGAAAAAAAATACAATTTTTAACGAAAATTACTATACAATATTTGCAAAATTACAATACAAACTCTATTTTTAGAAGAAAAATGTAATTTAAAATTTTTTTTTTTTTGTAAATATTGGATATTGGAACGCATACATTTGTAAATTTAGCAGATAAAAGCATAGTAATTATAATTTACAAGGAAAATTTGTAAATTTAGTATTCCAAAACACGCTAAAATTAAGATTTTTTTTTTACAGTGTGGGCCAATACTAAAATCTCTCAGAAACTATACAAGATCAATGAAAGTTTTTTTTTTTTTTTTTTAATATTTATAATTATATAACCGATTTCTGGTAGTATTGACTGCATCCTCTTTCGTATTCAATATTTCTATTTTAATCCGTTCATTCACTATGAAGCTACAACCTTATTAAAATATATCAGACAAACTAAGAAAAAAGATCCGATTATGATTATTAAATAGAAGCAAAGAAAAAATTATTTATAATTCAAAAGTCAGCAAAAGACATTATAAAAGAATTTAATTTAAAATAAATCCACTTTGCGTACAATATCAAGGGACCAACAAAGTTAATCAAAATCGTGAAGAACATTTGAAAAAAAAATGGAAGAGAGAAAAAAAATGAATATTTTCCTTATTATAGGCTTTATTATAATACCAAATGTCGTCTTAAAATAGTTTAATATTTCACCTGGAATTGGATAAGCCAGTAAAAGTGGCAAAGCGGCAAAAACACTTTTTAATAATAATAAAATTTTTTTTTTTTTTTCATTATTTAGTTGTGTCAAGGTTGTTCGGATAGTACACCAGGAGTCATAATAGAATCTAAATTTTTTTTTTAATAAAATAAAAAATTTGAATGCATTAATTCATTATTATAATTTAGTCGTCATCTATTATAATTTAGGTTACGTTTAGATTACGTTAATAATTTAATGATCAAAAATAATATATAAATGACTTTTGACTTATAGATCTGGCAACATCGCATTTAACAGCTGTTTATGTTGATATTGCTGTATAGTGTTTAGTTGTATTTTATTTATAATATTTCAATGAGTAATTCAAATCAGTTTAGACACAATGGGCGGGCGATTTGCGAAAAACAATATCGTCAATAAAAAAAAAAAAGTGAAAGCGTGAAACGCGTTTTATTTTGTTATGTTGCCGCACTGGTCTGAGTCACGTGACTTACTTATTTTTAAATATGATAGATTGACATTTTCGTGAATTTTTTTGTCTTGTTAAAATATTTTTAAAAGACTTTGTCAAAAAATTTTGATTTGATTTTTTACGTATTCTACGGAAGTTAATTGATAAAAATAGAATTTTTTGTTTCGTTTTTTTTGTTAATTCGTTTTGTCGACATTTCCTATAGGTTACATGTTATAATTTCAATTTTTTAATAATTAATTACACGATAACCCTTCGTCAGATCTGCTTCAAAAATTTTATTTTATACGTATTTGATAGTGAATGATAACGTATTAAAAAAATTAGCTATTAATCTTTATAAGTGCCTTAATTTCCGAACAACCTTAAATTGAATTTAAGTAATAGAGAATTTCAAGGATTGGTTTATATTCTAAACAGCATCTACTCATGAATAATTTCCAATACTGGTTATTACTCAATCCTAGAGTTTTGTGGTTATATGCTGACTGCATCAGATTTTTCTGTCTTTTTGTGTAGCAAAAAAAAACAATGCAAGAAAAGGGTAAAAGCTTTTTTCTTTTCGCCAACTAATCAAATATCTCAAAGGCCATTTTCTCTACTCTTGTATTTTATTATTATTAAAAGAAAATATCAATTGACTTTCAATATATAAATTTTTTTTAGAAAAATATATTTTAATTTTCAAAGTGAAATTTTATTAAATTATTTGCCCTGTTGTTTTATTATTTTCATATTTTAGGCCAGTCAATAAAGACCAAAAAAGAGGCCTTAAATCGCAAAACGTAAAGTATTCCTGCATTTTTGGTATGTTATTTGGACCCCATAGGGGAACCAGTGAAACCACATTTTGAAAGAAAAAAAAAAGTTGTGCTTCCCGCGTAATACGAGAAAAACAGCGTAATTTTCGCACATCTCTAATAGTTTTTTGAGATATGATGATTGAAAAATGTACAAGATTTTCACAAATGTTACAATTTTCAGTTTTGCTTATGTTTAAAGCCGAATATCGGCTTAACCGCTCAAGTTTAGAGAAAGGTTGTAATAAATTGAGTTTTAACACATTTAATTACCTTTCATTTTAAGCTCAGTACGGGGGTCAGTAACCCCTTATAGTTCTCTTGTAATCGTAAAAAAACAAAAATTGCAGTAATAGTTCAGTTTTACGATTACAAGGAGAACTATAAGGATTACTCTACTACTCTACTGGTCTATAAATTGTCCTTGGCCTGTGATATTCGTTTTTCAAACCAAAATTGACACATGTAGAAGAAGATAGTAAATGTACCAAAAATCTCTAAAATAACCAACGATCAATAATATCCAAACCTTTGTTTTAATTTTTCAATCAAACCCTCAAGAGTTCGATTTCAACAATCTGCGTTAAAAGCCTGTACTTAAGGGGAGGATATTTTTTTCAGTAGCCATTAATGGAATGAAAGAAAGAAAGAATGTCTACGGTCAGGGCCGCCGAGAGTCTTGCCGGGTCCAGAAGCTGTATATTACCGCCCTCAACCAAAAAATATTTAAATTGGTATATACGCGAATTTGTGGAAATAATTATGCTATTTAGAGCATAAAGTGCCCGGCTCAGTCAGAAAAAAAACTTTTGAAAATAGTTCTGGTTGGATAACAAAGAGCCCAATCAAAGAAAATTCATTAAAATAATTTTAGAAATATAGAGATGTATCTGAATCCCTTCAGAGGGCCCAAGCTCGAGGATTTATCCCCTCCCACTCCACCCGCCTTGACCCCCTCTGCCCGCAGTAGAGAGTGAATCTTTTATTATTATTATTTCTGCAATCAGTGTCGAATATACGTAGATTACAGTTGTTTTGTATTTGTTTAAATTTTTGACTAAATTAAACAAATTATTGTCAATATTAGCAGTGCAAATATACATTTATATATCTATTTTTGACAGCTATTTATTTAATTTAGTCAAAATCTTTTCACTTACAAAACAACTTGAGGATTTAGAACACAATATAATTGTATTTATAGGTAATGTAATTTTTACTTTCTTTTACCTATATATGTAATAAATAGTGAGAAAGTACCCTCCCGGACAGTTAAAATAAACTTTTGAACACAATAGGCCAAAAAGGTACTTTACTTAAGTACTTTTTAGTTGTTTTTTTTTTTTTTTTTGATTTTCTCAAATTTCGCCCAAACGATTTTTATCAAAAATAATTTAGATACCCTTTAAAAAGTATATCAGTAAATTTTTTCGTAAAAATGGTTTAAAATACACTTTACTGATGTTGTATTTCAGATTTTTCAAATTCATTTTCCGGCGCTTCCTTTCATAGAGTCAATGTTATATCCCCATATGGGGATTTGCATGTTAATTTCGATTCAAAATCCTCTTTGGAACTTTTTACACATTTTAAAAAAATTTCCAATTCTTATGAAATTTTGTATTTATTTAGGATTCTATATTGTGTATAAAATATCCAAATATGAGATTAAAATTTTGAAAAATAATACCATAGTTTATTTCAAGCAGTCAACATTTAAAATACACAGAGCCTTTGGAATCAATTGACTTTTTTACTTTTTACTTATGAAACGCAAGTTTGAAACTAAGGTGCCATAGAAAACTAAATATTTCTCAACACAAAAAAAATCTGCTGTGCGAAAAGTCACACCAGATTTTTTTTTTTGTTATCGCCACGCCCACAGCAAGGTGGAGTTCGAATTCCAAAATGTTAATAAGATTGTTAATTATCTTGGGGGAATTGGCGTTTAAATAATTGAGTAGCGAGAGAGAGAGAGAGAGAGAGAGAGATGCTGGTCAGCGGTTGATACGTCGCCAGGTGCGCTACTCAAGCAGCTGGACGACAGAGACAGAGACAGAGAGAGAAGAGGGTAGGGACAGCCCTCAGTTTTGCACCCCCAACAACCCAACACCAACTCACTCAGATTTTAGTTAGCCTTTCGATATCATTTCTAAAAATCTCAAGTGGCGAATAATAAAAAAAATAAATAAATAAATAGACATGGGTCGTCCGATTAAATAATTCCGGACTACAACAATGAGAAGAGTCAATTGAATATGTGAAAGTTAATCAGAAGACAGTGAGTGGGACATAAAATATAAAAAAATTTCGACATCGAATTTTTGACATGAATTCAATACTTTGTCTCTCTATATATATTACATATATACATAGGTAAGAGAAAGTAAAAAAAAAAAACACTTTTTAATTGCTCTAGACCAGCCATTCTTGCTCTAGACTAGCCATTCTCAAAGTGCGTTCCGCGGAACCCTAGGGTTCCACGATACCCTACAGGGGTTCCGCAAGAATTCAGACAAAAAAAAATCAAAACACCTCTCTCTGGTCGAACGTTTTGACGCGGGCGTATCATGAGGGGCAGCCGAACTTAGTCGCCACCCACAACAGTACAATTTTAACTGTTAGTATGCCACCACTAGGGTTTGGAAAAAACAGAAAAATTTTGAAAACCGGTTTTTCGGTTTTTTTAAACCGGTAAACCGGTTTTTTTTTCAACATCTGAATCTATTTAGAACGCACCATCATTTTTGGAAGCAAAAAATACATAAATATTTCTCTATACATTTCCTATGGGTGAAATCGTAACTTTAGGAATTAATAACTCAAAAAAATTATAGGAATTTCGGGACCCGAGTATTTTTCCTGGACTCTCCATAACGGCCTCTATAAGACTGCAAAATTTCGTCATTCCAACGGAAAGTTGGTCAAATAGCGAGACAGATGGACGGACAGACGGACAGACAGAAAAACACTCCGCTATTATTATATATAGATTTAAGTATTGGAAGAAAGGGGGAAAAAATATAAATAATTTATACTTTTTTTTTTAATTTGTTAGTAGAAGACCCAAGGAAAAATTAGGGGGCGTTGAGATGGCGCAGAAGGGGCATGGGCAGATTAAAAAATTTAGTTTAAAAAAGGCAAAAAATACACGCTTGTCACGTACTAAAAAAGTAAAGTAAAAATTAATATCGTTTTGTTATTGTAGGTGATTCATTTTTATCACGTGGATTTAGTCCTGTAGCAATGTTTGTAACTAAAAAGGGAAATCAGTTTCATGGCTATGTCTTACGGTGTTTTCGAGCCTACTATTATCAAATCCCTTTAAATTCATTCAACCTTCTCATTAGTTATGTCATAAATTAGTTTTTTTGAATATTAATAAAAATATTTCTCGATATAACTAAGTATGCTTTTAATCGCTCCCATTGAATCATTCTTCATTTTAAACTCAGAAATAGGATAGGTCATATCCTCTCATCTATCTTACCACACTAATACAATATTGCACGTTTAATTATAATCGTGACAATAGCTGTTTTAAATTCGCGACAGGTGGTAAGTAAAATTAAGATGGGGAGGGAGGCACTAGAATAAAACATATTCTCAAAGGGAGTCGGTAGGCAAAATAAGTTGAGAATCTATGCTCTAGATCTTATTTAAAGTTTCTGAGATAATTTAGACAAGCGTTTTTAGATAACTGCACATAGTGCGATTTTCGGAACAAAATTGAGAAATAGGCCTACTCTAAAAAATAAATATATAGGGTAAGAGAAAGTAAAATGGCTCTAGCTCTTATGGTTTGTGAGATAATTATTTTGGTATGCACATAGGAGTCACAATTATACAGATTTATGTATGTATTCACAAATTCAAGCATATAAATTTATGGGATATTGCATTTCCCCTAAATCTGCGAATTCCACACTACATTACTCCTACCAAGACATTCGATACGCCAGTGGGATCAATCAACGATGAAAACCTTCATATGCTTTTTGATCATGGAGATAAATTTAATATCCCATCTTAACTCGATGAGATTTGATAATCGTTTCAATACATATGACTTGGACTGAAGATGAGAAATAATTATCATCTTTTTCAAAGGTTATATTATATTAATAATAATTAAATATTACTCACCGGGTGAGGGAATCTGGATCTGAAGCCAGCTAACGAGGAGATGAAGTCGTTAGGCGTCGGCAGCTCTGCCACTACTTGCGAGAAACTGGAGATGATCTCTGGATACCCGGGTCTGTGGACAGGATACAACAAGTATGAGTAAACTAAGAAAAGTATATCTATATATATTAGTGTTTAGGTGGGGACGATGACGTAAGCAATTCTTATTTCACTTCTCAATTCAATCAAATTCTTATATGTTTAAAGAATTCAATATCTTCCCTTATAAATGAAATATAAATATTTAAATTTACTTATTGGAGTGCATGTTAGTTTTTTTAATTTAATAAATAAATATAAATAAAAGAAGGCGTAACCATACTAAATATTTTCGCGAGACCAATAACTGAATCGATATAAACTTATGCCTGGAGCAACAGTCATTACAATCATTGCGGTTCAGAGATGCCAAGAGCGGCGAAAACTCTGGATTGATGACCCCGAGCAATCAGTGGGTGAAACGTCCCCAGGTAGCCGTTAAATAAATATATATTAATTAAAATTTTAAACCCTAAATGGCCGTCGGTAAACCTAAAGATGATCTCAATCTTCTTCTGTCCTCGCCCTTATTATTTCCGCGGTGTGGGGTCGGCGGAAATGTACCATTCATGGGGTTTTGCCACCGGGAAGAATAGAACAGGACGGCCAGTCGCACGGTCTGGCGCCTGTTGGAAGTATAGAAGGAAGAGACAAACACAAAGAACACAAGAACTGCTTGTCCCAGCTCGGGCAGCTCGTGGTCGCCATCCACGTACCCACAAGATGTGGGCCCCTGAGCAGCTAAAGATATCTCAATATAAGACCGAAAAGCGCTTAAAGCTCTTCAGTAAATAGAATAAGCCTGAAAAAGCTCTATCTTTTTTTCCTCACCATTTGCTAGCGTAGTCTTTAAAATTTCAAAAATATATTTAAATTAATCGGAGTCTCAGATATCGAAAAGAATAAAGAAAAAACCTCTAAAATTTTGTTTCTCAGAGAGGGCACAGGAATATATGGGCGTTTTCAAAAAAAGTAAAATTTTAAAATTTCTAAATTGGAAGGTATTAGAGCAGTGGTTTCCAAACTTTATGTTACCACGCCTCCCTTAAAAATAATTAATCTTACGACGCCCCCCCCCCATTTTTAATATATTTTTTTATTTATTCATATTTATATTAAAACTAGCAATAATTTGGAAAATTGGTTCTGGGGGCCAATATTCGCGCCTCTCCTAGGGAGCCGCGCCTCACAGTTTGGAAAACGCTGGTATAAGGGTATTTTATGGCTGGTGTAATTTGTATTAGGAATGAAAGAAGAAAACGCAACCAGAATTTTTTATTTAAAAATATATTTCAACAGCTTACGTTTCGGCCTTGGTAAAAGCCATCCTCGGATGCCCACTAACAGCTCAGAGGATGGCTTTGACCAAAGCCGAAACGTCAGCTGTTAAATTATATTTTTAAAGAAAACATTCCGGTTGCGTTTTCTTCTAACTTTCATTCCTGAAGAAAAATATTTTTCTCAAATCTTATTTTCACCCCCTAGGGGGGTGTTTAATTTAAATATAAAATTTCAACCTCCTAGTTCAATTCCTTCATGTTTTAAATTGAACCCAAACAGACACACAGACAGACCATGTCGCGAAAACCATTTTTTTGGATTCAGGGGACCTCAAAACGTGTATACCCATCAAAATCTCGATATCGAATTTTTGACATGAATCCAATACTTTCTCTCTATATATATTATATTAACTTATACATATGGGTAAGAGAAAGTAAAAATTCAAATCCGAATTGAGATTAGTTGTATATACAAAAAGATGCGGTAACTCACCCCAGTAAAATTCTAAGTGGACTAATCATATCTTTCTTTTCTACCTAATGAAAAAAATCCCTACAAAATTCTGCAAGGGATTCGATGGGTTCCTAAGTTACCCAGTGTTATTATTATCTGTTAATGAGAGTTTCGAAATTCTCAAAAATTAATTCCGCCCCAGTAATACGAAATTTTAGAATGACATTAAAATGTTTCTATCCTACTATAGAGGAGAAGGTCCAAATTTCGGCTACTGTTTACTTTTTGTGTTATAACTTTTGTTAGAATGAATATTATTAACTCTAACCATGATAAAATTGTACATTCAAAGGTTTTCTTTCGATAAACTATTTAAAAAGCTTTAAAATATCTTTAATTTTATTTTTTTTTATCACTTAAAAAAATATTCAAAATCACAAATTTTTGAGATGTGGTCTAAATTTGGGCTAGGCCAAAATAAACTAGAATAAAACAATAAAATATGTACAAATATTTAACTCAAGATCAAGGGCGGACCCAGAGGTGTTTCTCGGGGGGGTGGGGGGTAATCTGGTGTGACTGGTCGCACAACACACAATTTTTTCTTAATTTCGGTAATTTAAAGGCGCATTCTATACTTGTTTGCCAGAATATAAATACAAATCAAATTTTTAAAATTTTACATTAAAAATACATTTTTTTTAGAAAAAAAAGTATTTTTTTCAAATTTCGGGGGTCAAGACCTTACGGCTTTACGTCCTTTGTTTTTTTCCTAGTAGCCCGAATTTAGACCTTCACTATGGGGTCGGTTTGAGGTTAATAAAAAAATTCTACAGTCGGTTGAGAGCTTGGAATTATATCGATTATGGTACCTTAGGGTATCTTTAACCCAACTATTTATGGAGAGTAATATATTCAAAGTTTTAGACTATTCAGTAAATTAAAAAATGCATACCTGTAAAAGTTTTCAATTGTCGAAAATCGAAAAAATTACCATCACTCAAACAACTGTCACTGAATTGCGCAGCTTCTTCAACCATGCAATGGGCGTTCCCTGAGAAGTTGTTTCATACTATCGCGGCTACATTGCAGCATCTCCTTACACTGATTACAGTACTAGCCAGAATTTGGACCCTAGCCGAAATTTGGACCTTCTCCTCTACTATTTGCTAAATATTGAATATAATTTAATTTTTTTTTAACTCAAACGGAATGCACTTATTTTTTAGTAAAAATATTAAAAAACATTAATATCTTTGTGCATTATAGGGGATGGGGCATTAACCCCCCTGGTTAATGCCTTCATAGCCCCCCGCCCCCTTAAGGAAATGCGAGCCTTCACCGCGAAATAATCTGAATACATTTATAAATAATTATTTTAATTTTAATTTGAAATTATTTTATTTTAATTTTCAACCCTTAATCCACCCACCCCTGTGTAAAAGTATAATAAGGAAATTTGATTTACAAAAATATAGGCCACATAGAAAGAGAAAGAATGTGTGTGTGAGTGTTGAGTGTGAATGAGAAAAAAGTGTGAGTATTTAAAAAAAAATAAAAAACTAATTTTGTTTTCAATGACACCTACACTCCCCCTCCCCCTTTCAACATCTTATAATCTCCCTCTACCCTTAGTGAAATACAAAATATTTAATTTCATATTCAAAAGAATTGTTTATTATTTGTTTCTATCATTTTTTTTTCAACGATAAAATGTATAATAATTACCTTTAATAAGACTCTCGAGAGGGTGTGTTGGCTGACGGTGAGGTCAGGGTGGGTTACACTATATCAATTATTCACTTTGATTCACTTTAAACACAATTAAGAAACGCCTGTCAGCAGGCCACGCTCTCGACTGAACGAGATAAACTTGTCTCTTCTCTCTTATTATAGGAATAAATAGATGAAAATAACAATTCCCTTTTTATTAAAAGTAAATAAATACCTTTTGCTCTAATCTAACTATATTTAAAGATGGAAAAGAATGTCAACAAGTGATTTGGAATATTCAAAGGCCTTTCTTAAATAATCAACCCTTCATCTCATCCCTTAATATTATAAAATAATAATCAACGCTATTTTTTGAATGTTTAATATTTATTTGGCTTCGATTTAGCTAAAAAAAAATTTAAAAAACATTTTTTTCAATTTTTCAACCCTTAATCCAATTTTTTTTTTTTTTTTTTTTTTTTAACAACTCTCACATTAACACACACATTCACACAGTCTTTTCGGCAACTTAGGCCTTATAAGACTTTTTACGATAACCGTTATTAAGAATAT
>JAKCPI010012235.1:0-17795 GCA_023213315.1 Euborellia annulipes | reverse complement strand
GCCTAACTCCATTTTTGTTTATTTTTCAGAAGAGCCAAAAAACATTTCATTGTTATTGTTAGAGCCACTGTAAAACACTTTTCGAACTGAAAAATTTGAATTACGCTCTTCCCCAGTTCAGGGCATAAGGAGAATGATATTCTTCAACAGAAAATACAAAAAAATGATTTTCCAAAAAAAGTGGAGTTGGACATTTTTCTACTGAGAGCGTCGATATATACTTCTTAGACCCTATATAATGAGTTTTTGAAACTACTGTATGTTTGTCATATTAATAGGAGGTAATTTAACTAAAAATATACTGTACTAAAGAGAGAAATCCCATATTCATTTTCTACCATTTTGTGCGGGGAATAATATTTTGGAACTTTGGAACAAAAGCTTAGGGAGAAGAATTTGGGGCAATTGGTTAAACAAACAAACAACATACCCAAGTGGAGGCCTCTACCAAATGGCCTGACAAAAAAAACATGCTGTCCATCAAATATTCAATTGCTTTAAAAAAAATTAATATTATAAAAAATTATCTAATTTTAAATTAAAAATCTGGAGCAAAGTGTGCCGCAAAAGATTTCAATGACAAAATGAGAATATACATTTTAAAAAGCATATAAAAAAATAGATGATTTATGAATTTTAATCAAATTTTGAGAAAATCGAAAAAAAAAAAAACTGAAAAAGTACATCAATTAAAGTACTAGTAGTTTTTGGCCGATTTTGATTAAAAGTTTATTTTCACGCCTCAGTGAAGTGCTTAAGTTAAATATAAAATTTCAACCTCCTAACTCAATTCCTCCATGCTTTAAATTGAACACAGACTGTCTGACTGTCTGTGTGTATGTCTGTCAGAGAAAAATGACTCGATGGTCATTCAAAACAGACAGACAGATAGACAGACCATGTTGCGAATTCAGGATTCAGGGGACCTCAAAACGTATATATCCATCAAAATGTCGACATAAAATTTTTGACTTGAATCCAATACTTTCTCTCTATATATATAAACATACATATCAATATGTATATATGTAAGAGAAAGTAAAAACCGTTGCGGAGAAACCTCGGGCGGGGTGGCTCCGTGGGACGTCCCCCACTAGCCATCCGCATCCATAGACGTCCCCCAGTAGCCATCGGTAAACATAAAATATATGTAATAAGTTGAAACCTCTTTAAACCGAAAGGGCAAAATTAAAATTTCGTGGACCTGAGAAGAATGACTCGATGGTCATTCAAAAAAATTGACGAAAGAGAATTAATTATAAGACTTTAATGAAGACTAGCCCGCGACCCGTGGCTCAGAGAAAAGACATTAATTTCTCGTGCCTAGGGTCGCGAGTTCGCTTCCCAGCGAGAAAAATTCCCTTAAATAAATTAAAAAAAAAAAAAAAATGAATACGAAAAATGGAAGTTCTCTGAACTCTTTCTTCTCCCCTCTCGGATACACTCGTTTCTAAAAACAATTCTATTTTTTTTTTTTTTTTCAACTAAAAATTTGCAATGACCATGAGT
The DNA here is from genome assembly GCA_023213315.1 of Euborellia annulipes. Classification (NCBI taxonomy): domain Eukaryota; kingdom Metazoa; phylum Arthropoda; class Insecta; order Dermaptera; family Anisolabididae; genus Euborellia; species Euborellia annulipes. Next base: position 16,286 of record JAKCPI010012235.1, on the reverse strand, counting down.
GTCAAAATTTCACAATGGCTGAGGAGTTAAAGAAAGTTGAGATTTATGACTCCATTTGACCAGAGTACTAAATAAAGAATTCACTTTTTCAAAGAGTGAATAAATAAAAATAAATCAAAAATATTTTTGCATGATTTCAAGCAAGTGTAACTTGAATTATTAATTGTTGAATTTACGATTTCTCCGATAAGTGATGTAAGAAGAAACTTGCCACGCCCCTTTGACAAAGCGCAAAATCTTGCCAAGTTGGGTGGCGCGGCTAGTATTATATAAAATTGATCTGATTGATTAAACTTGTTAAAATTTATTAACACACAACACTTTTTTTTTCTTTTTTATTTTGCGAGCAGATACTCTTCCTGATTACGTCCCCCAGATCCACCCCCTCTGGGTTCTGAGCGACTCGTTATTGGAGCAGGGCGTTTAGGTCTGAATAAGAAAGTTTTGCAACATGGCATGTAATTATTCCTAATATGTCCAAATAGACTGACTTGAGGGATAAAGTTTCAAAATAGGAAACGTCTTTATATTCAGACTATTTAGCATTGTATGTTGATAGTATTTAACAATAGCATTTGGTCGGGTATATATTTTATTTCTTTAATCTCTTGTAAGAAGAATTGACACTTGTGACGTGTGAAAATCCCACCCTCTCCCCCTCCGATTTGAAATTAAGCGCAGATGGATGGATGGATGGTGCGTGGGTTGTAGTCTTTGTTCAAAAAGAGTGAGTGACCGTTGGTCATTACTCCCTCTCATCGTCCAATTGTAATGATTCATCCCAACCAACCAACAGAACTAGAAAGAAAGAAAGAAATTCACCCCCCCTCCCCCCACCCCTCAACCAAATCCGTGAGAGAAAATCCAAATTGCCAATTTTATTATGTATTTTTTCTTTATTTCCACGTCCCTAATATTAACTCGGCTAAGAATCCTTAAATCTATTCATTTAATTCTTAGAGATCTATGAAACATGCATTGTATGCATCCATTTTGATGCTGCGGGGTCGGTATAAGCAGTCAAGTGTGAAGCTCTCTCTCCTGTTGAATTTTTTTTTTTTTTTTTTTGATTGGGTGCATGGTCCAGACCTATAATGACCAATAGTCACATGCAGCCAGGAAGAAAATAAAAACAAAAGGAGAAGCATAAAGGGGAAACTCAACTGCGGGAACTGAGAAGATGCCTGTTGAGGTTAGACTTGAAAGTCTGAAGATTGTAGGTTTTGGGGAAGATAGACGCAGGGAGCTTGTTCCAATCACGGGAGGTCATGGGGACAAAGGAGAATGAAATTGATTTGTTCTGTTAGTCGTGATCTGAACAGCATAGGGATGCTGGGAGATGCCTCTTTGTGTTCCGTGAATATGTTGCATTGGGTGGATAATTGATTTTAATTCGCAGAGCATTGACCATGGTAATACCTGTAGAAGAGATAGTGAAGATACTCTTCTTCTATGATCTAGGACTAGGATGCAAGGGTAGAATCACCTATCAGTCTAATTGCACGCCTCTGTATGTTCCAAGGAGGAGAGAGGTCTTTCGACGCCCCTCGCCAAAGGTAACAATATTCAAGACAAGAATTTGAAGGTGTAAACTCCCAATAATTGTTTAAAGTAGATTTTTGTTATATTAAAATTATTTAAACTTTCTACCGAAGGCTCTTGTTGAATTATTATAAAGGATAGTATCCCAAATATTCTTCCCAATCCACTTTTTTGCCCTCGGGGCTTGGTGTAGAGGTTAGCGTGATAACCTCGTATACCAAAAGTCGCGGATTCGGACCCCCAGACAGTCCGATGATTTTATTTAAGTCATTTGGATACCATATGGCTTAAATAGAAATGCCTGGACCCCCAATAGATATTATCATATATAACGGTTATCGTTAAAGTCTTATATGGCCTAAGTTGCCGAAAAGACTCTGTGAATGTGTGTGTGAGTGTGAATGAGAAAAAAGTGAGTGTTAAAAAAAAGGGAGAATAAATGGACCAACACTAATGCTCTTGACCTATGACCACAGACACAATTAGTGTGGTGTGCTATCCACCTTTCAATTATAAAAGTAAAAGCAAGTTTTGTAGCGTGCTGTCACCGTGTAGAGTAAATTTTCCAGAAGGGAGTTTTGGCGGATTACGCAACTAGTAATGTATTTAAATTATTAATACTATTTTGATGTATATTTTTTGATGAAGAATATGACGGTTTAATTCATGGTTAATGAGAATGAGTGAAAAATGACGGGAAAATTTAAATCTAGCTTCACAGGAATGCCTGCAGATGGCGTTGACATCGTGTATATAAAAAGGCACGTAATGGACATGACGGTTAGTTCACTTGAGCTGGAGAAAGTGCACAGCAGTTGATAACGGCTGCAGAATAAGCACTCGAAACGTTGTACAGTATTTATATTTTTAATAAATAATTAATAACAAAAATGTGGTCTATAATTAAAAATTTTAATAATAATAATATGGCTGTTTAACTTGATAAGGGTAGCGGATGGCAGCCAGAAAAAAAACAAGAAATGTTCTCAATCATTGATTGCAAGAGACTTAAAACAATACCATCGAATAATACATTCAGTTCTTCAACAATTGAAATTGTATTAGGTCTTTTCTATGCACGATTTCAGTTTTCGTTAAAGTACTAATACGTCCATCTGTATTTTTTTGATTGTCCTGAGGAAGGGCGCGACTGGCGTCCGAAACGTCGACAATCAAAAAAAAGAAAAAATCTGATAGAAATTGATTTTATTTTTATCTGATTATATTTTTCCTGCCATCCCATATCCTTATTATGTATATTTTTTTATCTACCTGTCGGTGTTTATTTTTTTATCACTCGCAGCCTTCCTCGTTTTTCAACCCTCCTTTCGACTGGGGGATTTTTTCTCTCTCCCCTCCCCTTTCAAATAACAAGTGGAGGATAAAAAACAGATGCACACCTAATAAATATATTTAACCCTGTACACTTGGGGTCAAAAATCAAAAAAATATTCATCCTTTTCTCTTTTCAATTTTTTTGCTGTTTTTTTCCTTCCCCCCTCAAAAAGGTCCCTTTTTTCATTCATGATCCCTATTTTTTGCGCTAATGTTGCGGTCTCTTTTTTTAGCCGAGGTAGGGGAGTGGAGGTTCAATGCACAAAAAGCGAAAGTGGCATAAAAAAAGGGCCACTTGCTTGGAATGCGGATGCACCAGACATTTTAAGGGAGATTTACTTCTAGTTCTTGGAAATTTATTCATTTTCATTATATGTATCAAAAGAAATTGGACGGGGCATTATGTGTGTAAATTATTTTCAAAGAGTATTAGTACAAGATGAAAGAATTTTTATAAAAACTCATAAGTGATTGTTCAAATTTTTAAGGTTGACGTGGAGTAGAAACAAGTTTTTATTAAGTATTTTCGGCATTTTAGGCCATATATAATTTAACGATATTCATATTATTTAATACACTATTTATTAAAAGGTCCAGGCTCATATTGAGAAAATTAAATTTTAAAACGTCTCTCTCCTCTCTCGTTTTGCTGTTCTTTAATTTATCGAAATAATAATTAAACGGAGTAATATGAAAAATTTGCTTAAATCTGTCTTATATAATCAAAAAATGTAATTTCCAAAGATTTTTACTTTCTCTTACCTATATATATTTTAATATATATAGAGAAAAAGTGTTGGTTTCATGTCAAAAATTCGATGTCAAGATTTTGACGGATATACACGTTTTGAGGTCTCCTGAATCCAAAAAAGTGGTTTTCGTGACATGGTCGGTGACAGGTCTGTGAACAAAATATCTCAAGAACCAAAAAAAGCTATGAGGTTAAAATTTTATATTTAATTTAGGCACCCCCTCTGGCACGTGAGAGAGACGAAGTTTTTGAACTAAATCGGCCAAAGCTTGTACTTTACTGATGTACTTTTTCAGATTTTTTAGGATTTTCTCAAAATTAGCTTTAACGATTTTGATTAAAATTCAAAAATCAATTATTTTTGAGATATTCTTTAAAAAGTATATTCTCATTTTGCTCTCAAAATTGTTTGAAGCCCCTTTTTGTTGGAAAGAGAAGAAATGGTTGCCATGGTAACAAAATATAAATTATATAAATATTTTCCCATTTGTATAAATTTTCCATCTTGAATTCTAAAATGCCGGCGGAAACTAAATATACTTCGACACAAAACAAATCTGATGTGGTAAGCACAGAACACAACTTTCGATTATCGAAGGTAAGAGAAAGTTGTGTGCGGTGCGACAAGTCACACCAGATTTCTTTATTAGCAAAGGCTTTGGAGGATCTATTTTATCAAAATTACTATAGGCCTAATACAAACAATGAGTAGACGTTTTGAATTTTATTAGAGAATTTTTAATTTTGCAAAAATCAACGATTGAATTTAAATCACCTCATGTACTGAACTAAGTCGATTTCGTCTCTTAGAAAATGTCATCAGCACCCAGATGCCCATTAATATAATTATTTGATTTTACTTTCTCTTACCTCTATATATATATTAATATATAGAGAGAGAAAGTATTGGTTTCATGTCAAAAATTCGATGTCGAGATTTTGATGGATCTTCACGTTTTGAGGTCCCCTGAATCCAAAAAAAGTGGTTTTCGCGACGTGGTCTGTCTGTCTGTCTGTCTGTCTGTCTGTCTGTCTGTGTGTGTGTTCAATTTTAAGCATGAAGGAATTGAGCTAGGAGGCTGAAATTTTATATTTAAGTTAAACCCCCCCCCCCGGGACCGACAAAATAAGCTTTTAAACAAAATCGGCCAAAAAGTACTAGTACTTTACTGATGTACTTTTTTCAGTTTTTTTCGATTTTCTCAAAATTCGCTCTCTCTCACAAAATTATCTTCTCTCTTTCTACGCGTTTTAAACTTTCCACCTAATCTTCGCATTTGACCAATGTTAATTTCCTATAGGGATTTGTATGTTAATTTCGATTCAAAAGGGGGGTCCCCTTTAGAACTTTTTACGCATTTAAAATTTTTTTTCCAATTCTTATGAAATTTTGTATTTATTTACGAATCTATATTGTGTATAAAATGTCCAAATATGAGATTAAAATTTTGAAAAATAACCATAGTTTATTTGAAGCAGTCAACATTTCTAATGCAAGTTTGAAACTAAGGTGCTATGGGAAACTAAATATATCTCGACACAAAAAATCTGGTGTGACCAGCACGGTGCGCAACTTTCTCTTACCGAAGGGTAAGAGAAAGTTGTGTGCTATGCGCCAGTCACACCAGATTTTTTATATTATTTTAAAAGAACGAAAAAAATATTGTTCTTGAAAAAATTGAATATTTTGACTGCCTGTCCCAACTCGGGCAGCTCGTGGTCGCCATCCACGGAGGGACAATATTAAGTCCCACCCATGCGTTTACTACTTGTGATTATTTCAATGTTTTTAAAAAAATATTAGTCTATATATTTTTTAATGGAAACTTTCATGGCTAAAACCTAAAAAAATTTCCAATAAAGATATTCATTTTCTTTTATAAAAACAATGAAATAATCACAAGATGAAAATGCATGAGTGGGACTTAATATTGACCCTCAATGTACCCACAAGATGTAGGCCGCAGAGTGAGAACTTTTTTCATATACCCGAATATAAAATTGATAAACAGTTTGTGTAACAGACTTCATATACAAGTTTATGAATATCCCTTGAAAATTTTTAACAGTGTACGTAAGTCGCCGGTCGCCTCCGGGCTTGGTGTAGTAGGTAGCGTGCCTACCTCCTATACCAAACGTCGCGGGTTCGGACCCCAGGCAGTCCAATGATTTTATTTAAGCCATTTGGAAACCAGATGGCTTTAATGGTTATCGTAAAGTCTTATATGGCCTAAGTTGCCGAAAAAAGTGTGAATGTCAATGTGAGTGTGAGTGTGAATGAGGAAAAAGTGTGAGTGTTAAAAAAAAAGTCGCCTGTCTATCAATCGCAGTTACCCCCCCCCCCTCTTCTCTTGTTTAATAAATTTCAAAAATTCTCAAAGAAAAGTGAAAAGTTTAAAATGAAATGGCTGTGAGGGGGTAGGGGGTGAGGGGGAGAGAAGTATTTGATGATTTTCTAGAAAGATAAATAAATTGACCGCAAAGGATCTCCTTATTTGAATGCATCATGCTCGAGTGGTACAGATCTCTTATCTTTATTTTTATTCGCCTTCGTCTTCTTTTGAGGGTTTTTGAGCCCTTAACGATTTTGATAAAGTCTTTATCTGTTTGTTGCAACATCCGACTTAAAGATGCGAATGAATGGACGAGGAGAGGTGCTTTTCTTTGACTAGTGGTTCTGACAGGTAAAAAGAGAAAGAGAGTGGGGGGATAAGAGAGAATAAAAAAAAAGCAACCAATTAAATCTTTAATTTATGACGTTAAATCTGAATCGATTTAAGTGCGAAAACATTTGTTTTCTATCACGTGTCTAAAAAAGAAAAAAAAAGAGCGTGAAGAGAATAAAAAGGGGATTTTATTTAAAAAAAAAAATTCTTTTCGTTGAATGGAATTTTTTTTTTTTTTTTTGGTCAACTAGTTAGAAAAAATCTGGTATGACTAGTCGCACAGCACAAAACTTTCTCTTACCTTTCGACAAGAGAAAGTTGTGCACTGTGCTTGTCAAACCAGATTTTTTTGTGTCGACATATTTTAGTTTCCGACAGTACGGTACATTAAAAAAAACATTCACACTTTTTTCGCATTCACACTCACACTCACACACACATTCACACAGTCTTTTCGGTAACTTACTCTATACGATAACCGTTATTGAATATACTATATATACAGTATTTGGGGTCCAGGCATTCTTATTTAAGTCATTTGGTATCCAAATGGCTTAAATAAAATCGTCGGACTGCCTGGGATCCGAACCCACGACCCTTGGTATACAAGGCCAGCACGCTAACCCCTACACCAACCACCCGGGGGCCTATACGGTAAATTTGAATTCAAGATGTAAATTTTATATACATGGGAAAAAATGTATATTTGTTACCATGGCAACCATTTCTCCTATCTTTCCTATGGAGTACAAGAGTAAAGTGTGCTTCAAAAGATTTCAATGGCAAAATGAAAATATACATTTTAAAGAGAATCTAATAAATTATTTGATTAAATTCGAAACTGGACAAGATAATCTCTCATTTTGATACAGAAGGGGTTCTTGTCGAATTGAAGGGGTTGGATCTCACAATAAAGAATAAAAACTTCAATTGCTGACTTATTTAAGAAGGCGGCCTTTACTACTGGCCGAGGGATACGGCCCCTGGACCCCCTTGCTCGCACCCGGAGAGCCAATGCATCAAATTTATTCTTGCTGTCTGTTTAAATTTTCAAATTTCCTTCTCCGTAAATTTTAAATTTCCCGCTCCCGCTCTACTTCCTGTAACTCTAGCTAATCAACGTCCTGATTGGCACACACGGAAGCTAGCTTGCTAGCGCTTTATATATAGTAATGATAATATTAGAAAAGTCAATAAGTCTCTACTATCTTAAATAAGTAAAATAAAATTTCAAAATTCAGCAATTGAAGTTTTTATATTTTATTGTGAAGACCAACCCCTCCAGTTTCGACAAGTAACCTCTTGTGAATCAAATTGAAAAATAATTGATTTATGAATTTTAATCAAAATCGTTGGAGTGAATTTTGATAAAATCGAAAACAAAAACTGAAAACGTGCATTAGTAAAGCACTCTTTGGCCAATTTTGTTATTAAATTGAAATCTCAAGAGTAAAGTGGTCTTCAGAAGATTTCAATGACAAAATGAGAATATACATTTTAAAGAGAATCTAAAAAATAATTGATTTTTGAATTTAAAAAAAAATCGTTGAAGCGAATTTTGAGAAAATAAAAAAAAAAAAACTGAAAAAACGCATCAGTAAAGTACTAGTACTCTTTGGTCGATTTTGTTCAAAAGCTTCGTGTCACGTCCCATGGGGGTGCCTAACTTAAATATAAAATTTCAACCTCCTAGCTCTTTTCGTTCTTGAGATATTTTGTTCACAGACAAATAGACAGACAATGTTGCGAAAACCACTTTTTTGGACTCAGAAGACCTCAAAACGTGTATATCCCATCAAAATCTCCACATCGATCCAATACTTTCTCTCCCTCTCTCTTTATATAGGTGAGAGAAACTATCAATAAAACCAAATTCCAATTTAATTTAAGAAATCAAGATCCCAAACGAGTCGACGTTTTGGGGACTAAACATCACCAATCAATGTTATAGAATTGTATTTCTCTGGCTCCTTAAAATTTTTTTTTTTTTTTTTTTACAATTTCAGTAAATTGAGCAGAGTACAGAGCGACAATTTTTTATTTTATTTTAAGTATGGTATGTAGCAAACAATAAGAGAGTTCCCCCTCCTCTTTTTCCACCACTACGCCCCATAAGAGCAAAAAGTTCACTTCTATAATTTTTTTTCTCTATTTATTTGTTAAGAAAATCAATAAAGATTTTTTTGTATATTTTTAATACAATATTTTTCCTGTTTTTACCACCCATTTTTAACCCTTTTTTTTTGTTACAATATTATTAAATTTTATGGAAGAAGAGAAATTTTTTATAGGTCCAGAAGAGAAAAAAAAGGACAAAATAAAATAAAATTCTCCCTAAAGAGAGAGGAAATTTTTTTGGCAAAGGGCAGATGGCGGCGTTGGTCAAGAAGAAAAAAAATTCTGAAATGTATGTATGGTCCAGTCAAGAGGGAAAAAAGGTCTCAAGTCTCTCCCTCTCTCTTTTTCCTCCCTCTCTCCTTTTCATTTTTTTTTTTATTTTTTTTTTCAAAGATAAAAAAAATTTTCGAAATCAAATCTTAGATCTCTTTTAGTCGATTGGAAATTGTTAAAATTTAGCCAATTTCAACAGAAAAAACAATTTTTTTTTTAAGAAAAAATAAAAATCATGTCTTTTCACTTTCCTATACCACATCCAAATAGCATTGTCTCACTGGACTTTTATCAAATAGAGAAAAAGATATAGAAGATAGATCTGAACGTTTGATACAGATGAAGGATATTCAGTCAATAAAAGCAAATAAAAAATAAAATTTAAATTCTTTGGAGAATTTAAATAAAATATTATATTTTTTGGGAGATGTCAAAAAAAAAATATGATGGTGTCTAACTTCATGGGTATGATTGTATATGTTGCTAGCTTCATTGCATATAAAATGCTACTAACTTCACGAAGGGCCTCTTGGAGGTTAGTTCGCTTGAATCGGAGCAAATGCAGAGTAATTGAAAACGACTGCAGAATAAGCAGTCGAAACGTTGTAGAGTATTTATATCTATATATATAATATCGGAGTGTCCGTCTGTCCGTCTGTCACGGTTTGTTTGACCAACTTCCCGTTGGAATTTTGGAACGAAATTTGCACTCTTATAGAAGACGTTATGGAGAGTCCAGGAAAAATACTCGGAATTTCTATAACTTTTTGAGTTATTAATTCCTAAAGTTACGATTTCTCCCATAGGAAATGTATAGAGAAATATTTATGTATTCTATGAATGTAAACAAATCCTCAAGCAGGCACTAGATTGGAATACGTAGAATAATTTTCTTCTCATAGTTAAGAAAAGGCGAGGGTCCGTCATAGGCGGGCCCGAGCCAGCTGGAGGGGGGTCCAGGTGGAGCAAAACCCCTCTGTCTAGACGCCAAGGCGGGCGGCACATCTTCTCAATGTTAAGAAAAGGCGAGGGGGATCCAGGGGGCGAAGCCTAATTTACGATAAGGGCTTTAAAAAGCGCTATATATCTTAAAAGTACAGTAGAGTCTTGTTAATCCGGACTTTGATACTCCGGCATACCGGCTAATCCGGCGTGTTGAAAAGGGATATTGCAGAAAATAAAGAGGTTAATTTAAGAAAACAAAGTGTCATTACAGACTTTTTCTACAGAAAATAAATATGTATGCATTATATAGTACAGTATTATGTATAAATTTTATATGGTTCGGGTAATCCGGGATTTTCAGAATGCAGCTTAGGACCGGCCCCGTTTAGGCCGGATTAGTAAAACTCTACTGTATTAATAAAAAAACTTTCCAAACAAAAATTGTTAAAAAAAAGAAGGTACAGTGAGGGTCAATATTAAGTCCCACCCATGCGTTTTCTACTTGTGATTATTTCATTGTTTTTATAAAAGAAAATGAAAATCTTTATTGGAAATTTTCTAGGTTTGAACCATGAAAGTTTCCATTAAAAAATATATACTCTTTTTTATAAAAACAATGAAATAATCACAAGTAGAAAACGCATGGGTGGGACTTAATATTGTCCCTCACTGTACAAAAATTTGTATATGAATATTAATTTGATAAAGTTAAGAGATATTTTGATTTTTTTTTTTTTTTTTTTGTTTGAACTTCAAATGAAGTACTAGATGCTATCTTATTATCTTTAGTTTTTGATTAAAAGTAAATTTATAATTGGACCCTGTTACGCATTAGTGTGTCAAGCGCCATCTACCGAGTTTTGAGAAAATTAACATTAAAGTTTTTTGTTTTCATTGGATTATATATAATTTTTTTTGTCAATTTTGCAAGTAACATCAAATATAAATTTTTTTAGGACATATTTCATAAAAAATACTATTAATTCTTTAAAAAAATTAAAAATTGAATTAAGAATGGAGTATAGTTTCAATTTTTATAATTAATATTATTTTTTTTTATTTTTTCTATAAAAAATTAAATTTTTATTATTTTTTTTTTCACTCACAAGAGAAAAAATATATTTTAATACCAAAAAAAAAAAAAAAATTTAATTTTATTTTTTCAAAAACCTTTGTTTTTTGTTTTTAAACACCCTTACATAACAAAGTCCAATTATAGCATTTGAAACAATATTCCGTGCTTAATTCAATTTTTAATTTTTCGGCGCTTGACACACTATTGCATAACAGGGTCCAATTAACAAATATTAATTGAATAACTTTTGATTTTCTTTATGTTTGAGCTTCAGACTTTCGATTGTTGAGTGCACTGTTTCTTTTCTATGCCCTACACTAATGTCGTTCATATATCAAGCCCATTGATAAAAAAAAATCATTCAATAGAGTATTTTATGTGTTTTATAACGAAAATTTCCAACAGGCCTTTTTTTACGAAAAAAGGAGACACAAAGTATCGGTTTATGGTCAAGATGGTTTGCTCGGACAGAAAGATATTAAAAGGAAGAGGGCTTTGTTGCGAAGGCGAGGGTGCAATGCCTAATCCTAGGGGGGGGGGGAGGCTGCGGTTGACAAGGGGACTCCCTCCCCCTCCCCCTCCCCCTCCAGGCCTCCTTTCAAGAGCTCCGCAATGATGATGGATCGAGCTCTAATATTTGAAAAGACTAACATTTATTTTAGAAAAGATATCACCTGAATTTTGATTTAATATTCCTTAACAAATTTTTTTTACAAAACTTTTTCTTTGTTTGGGAATAAATAAAAAAAAACATCTTGCAAACAAAAAAATAGAAAAAAAACTCCTATTCAATTGATCAATAATAGAGGACAGAGCGTGTTTATTAAAAGAAAGATCGTTTCTAATCCTATTAACAGCAAAACTAAAATGTGTAAATCTTTTTTTTTTTTTTGATAGAATTATAATGGGTGTAGCAGAAGTAGCGTTTTGAAACACCGGGTTGCGAAGAAACATTCAAAATTTATTTATTCATTTGAGATGCTCTTTAAAAAGTACCGTATATCACTAAAATTTTTTGTGAAAATTGTTTGAAGGGTTTTAGATTTTTAAAATTCATTTTCCGGCATTTCCAATGTTAAATTCCCATATGGGGATTTGTATGTTAATTTCGATTCAAAAGGGGGTCCCCTTTCGAATTTTTTTACATATTTTAAAAAAAATTTTCCAATTCTTATGAAATTTTGTATTTATTTAGGATTCTCTATTGTGTATAAAATATCCAAAAAATAACCGTAGTTTATTTCAAGCAGTCAACATTTAAAATACACAGAGCCTATGAGAAAAACCTTTTCGGCTACTAAGGCCATTTAGGGGTTTGACTTAATTAAATAAATGTTTAAATACATATTATCGATGGCTACCGGGGGACGTTCAACACGCTGATTGTTCGGGATCACCAATCAAAAAAAATTATATGATTAAAAAATTATTCCCCATAGAGCTAGCTGTAGAGAGCCTATTACAAACTCAACTGAATAGAATCTGCGCGCATTTCTCTCCCTTTGAAAAAAATTTCCCTTTCACTGATTTAGTATTCTATGGTTAGATAGCGCTTAAATTTTTTTAAAAATTTAGAAATTTATTAAATTAAAACAGCTGGGAGGGATAAGCCAAGTATAAATTGGCAGATCCGTTCGACTTCCGGTGTACAAACGGCGCCACAAGTGCCTAATGTGGTTGAGAATAGAGCCTTGAGCTTAGGCAACCAAATTACTTTGCCATTGTCATAAATATAGCTTTCCTCTTTCAAATGCATTAAAAAAAGATGATTTATTTATTTTAAAACTATAGTCATAGATGCCGAAAAAGACCTTAAATGAAAAACAAAAAAAATTAGCTGGTTGACTAAGCTCAAGGCTCCACTCGCGAGCACATCAGGCACTTGTGGTGTCGACTGTACCTTTTTTGGACTGTTTATTGAACTGTCGACTGAATTGATAAATGGACCGTTTATTTTGAAAGTGGTGTAAGTGCATTTTCTATTGTTTCTAGAAAATGAAAGGTTAACTGTTTATTAAAAAATCTATTTACCGACCAATTTTCAATTGTACAAAACATGGGAATTTTTTAAGAAATTTACCACTAGCTAGTTATACATAGAAAATTTACTAATTAATTTAAGCATAAAATATGTGATATCTCATTTTTTTTTAATGGACTTACACCACTTTAAAAATAAACGGTCCAAATATCTTAATAATTATAAGAAGAAGGGAAAGCTACTTTTATGACAATGGCCAATACGAATTATACTGTATGTAGTCTTATAACATTTGAATTTTTGTAAGATAATTGCAGATTCGCAGACAGGGTAGGGAGGACCAACGAATGAAATCAATAAAAAAAAATAATAATAATTGCAATAGTAATTATTTACCTAGTATATATTACTATCAATATAATTAATATTAAATAATTCTAAAAATATTAGGTGAGAATCAGAAAATACGTATCGAGTGTATTTTTACCCATCTATTTAGTGTTATTTAATATTTGTTTGCTATGTTGATACTATAATATAATGTCTACGGTCAGGGCCGCCGAGAGACTTGCCGGGCCCGGAAGCTGTATATTACCGCCCTCAACCAAAAAAATATTTAAATTGGTATATACGCGAATTTGTGGAAATAATTATGCTATTTAGAGCATAAAGTACCCGACTCGGTCAGAAAAAAAACTTCTTGAAAATAGTTCTGGTTGGATAGCAAAGGGCCCAATCAAAGAAAATTCATTAAAATAATTTTAGAAATATAGAGATGTATCTGAATCCCTTCAGAGGGCCCAAGCTCGAGGATTTATCCCCTCCCACTCCACCCGCCTTGACCCCCTCTGCCCGCAGTAGAGAGTGAATCTTTTATTATTATTATTTCGGCAATCAGTGTCGAATATACGTAGATTACAGTTGTTTTGTATTTGTTTAAATTTTTGACTAAATTAAACAAATTATTGTCAATATTAGCAGTGCAAATATACATTTATATATCTATTTTTGACAGCTATTTATTTAATTTAGTCAAAATCTTTTCACTTACAAAACAACTTGAGGATTTAGAACACAATATAATTGTATTTATAGGTAATGTAATTTTTACTTTCTTTTACCTATATATGTAATAAATAATGAGAAAGTACCCTCCCGGACAGTTAAAATAAACTTTTGAACACAATAGGCCAAAAAGGTACTTTACTAAAGTACTTTTTAGTTGTTTTTTTTTTTTTGATTTTCTCAAATTTCGCTCAAACGATTTTTATCAAAATTCAAAAATCAATTATTTTTTAGATACCCTTTAAAAAGTATATCAGTAAATTTTTTCGTAAAAATGGTTTAAAGTACACTTTACTGATGTTGTATTTCAGATTTTTCAAATTCATTTTCCGGCGCTTCCTTTCATAGAGTCAATGTTAAATCCCCATATGGGGATTTGCATGTTAATTCCGATTCAAAATCCTCTTTGAAACTTTTTACACATTTTAAAAAAAATTTCCAATTCTTATGAAATTTTGTATTTATTTAGGATCCTCTATTGTGTATAAAATATCCAAATATGAGATTAAAATTTTGAAAAAAAATAGCCATAGTTTATTTCAAGCAGTCAACATTTAAAATACACAGAGCCTTTGGAATTTTGACTTTTTTACTTTTTACTTATGAAATGCAAATTTGAAACTAAGGTGTGATGGAAAACTAAATATTTCTCAACACAAAAAAATCTGCTGTGCGAAAAGTCACGCGAGATTTTTGTTTTTTTTTTGTTATCGCCACGCCCACAGCAAGGTGGAGTCCGAATTCCAAAATGTTAATAAGATTGTTAATTATCTTGAGGGAATTGGCGTTTAAATAATTGAGTAGCGAGAGAGAGAGAGAGAGAGAGAGAGAGAGATGCTGGTCAGCGGTTGATACGTCGCCAGGTGCGCTACTCAAGCAGCTGGACGACAGAGACAGAGACAGAGAGAGAAGAGGGTAGGGACAGCCCTCAGTTTTGCACCCCCAACAACCCAACACCAACTCACTCAGATTTTAGTTAGCCTTTCGATATCATTTCTAAAAATCTCAAGTGGCGAATAATAAAAATAAATAAATAAAGACATGGGACGTCCGGTTAAATAATTCGGGACTGAAAATTCTTACAATGAGAAGAGTCAATTTAATATATGAAAGTTAATCAGAAGACAGTGGTACTGTACATAAAAATATAAAAAAAAACTTTTTCATTGCTCTAGACCAGTGGTTCCCAACCTGGGGCCTCCTAGTGGGCGATTTGGGTTATCAGGGGGGGAATAAATAACTGGCGGGCGTTTGGGGCCCGATGACTATTCATGGGAGACAAATTATTAGAGATACTAAAATTTAAAAGAACAAAAATCAAATAAAAAAATCTCCTATTCAGAGGATGGCCAGTATAAAAGAGGGCAAAAAATCGTCATAAAAATAAAATAGTCCGAAGATAAATCCAATCTAGAATCGAAACGTCACTTTTGTTTTCATTTAATAAAGATTGACCGAAAAAAGATCCATTTTTGTTATTTTCTTTATAATAAAATTATTATTAGATTTTTCAAAGATTTGGGTAGAGATAAATAGTGGTAGTCAACCTCCAGAAAGGGGAAATGGGCCACAAAAGGTTGGTAACCACTGCTCTAGACCATAGGTCGCGATAACGCCCCCTTGTGGGCTTTTGAGACTTTTTTTTTAGGGGGGGGGGGCATGAGAAGACCCAGAGAAAATTAGGGGGCATTGAGATGCCGCAGAAGGGTCATGGGGCAGATTAAAAAATATAGGCTAAAAAAGGCAAAAAAATACTCGCTTGTTACGTACTAAAAAACTAAAGTAAAAATTAATATAGTTTTGTTATTGTAGGTATAGGTATTGTATTCATTTTTATCACTTGGATTTAGACCTGTAGCAATATTTGTAACTAAAAAGGGAAATCAGCTTCATGTTATCGCCCCCTTCATGCTTCATGTTATGCTATCGCTCCCCCCCCCCCGCCCAGGTGCATCAAGCTTTTGGCGCCCCTCGCGCATTCGACTTTCCCCCAAAATCTCCGACTTTTTTTTTGAAATTTCATAATAAATTCATTTTATATCACAAATCAGGAGAAAAATTACAAAAAAATAGATCAAACGAGTTTCGTATACTAAAAAAAAAAAAAAAAATGAGATAATTTAGACAAGCGTTTTTAGATAACTGCACATAGTGCGATTTTCGGAACAAAATTGAGAAATAGGCCTACTCTAAAAAATAAATATATAGGGTAAGAGAAAGTAAAATGGCTCTAGCTCTTATGGTTTCTGAGATAATTATTTTGGTATGCACATAGGAGTCACAATTATATAGATTTCTGTATGTACTCACAAATTCAAGCATATAAATGTATGTGATATTGGATTTCCCCTAAATCTGCGAATTCCACACTACATTACTCCTACCAAGACATTCGATACGCCAGTGGGATCAATCAACGATGAAAACCTTCATATGATTTTTGCTCATGGAGATAAATTTAATATCTCATCTTAACTCGATGAGATTTGATAATCGTTTCAATACATATGACTTGGTCTGAAGATGAGAAATACC
>JAKCPI010012234.1:0-34340 GCA_023213315.1 Euborellia annulipes | reverse complement strand
CCTTAAATAATCTTAATAAGAGGGTAGAAATAAGAGATGCAGCTAAGGTTATTTCTTTATTCATTTAATTCACACAGCGACGTTTCGATTCGGTGTTTGAACCATCCCCTCAGAGCTGGCGAAAAGTCATTATGAAAGTGTCATAGTTGATTTTATGGTATATGGTTGAACAACTCTTATATAAACAATATATACACAGTGGAGAGAAAACCATAAAATTCAAACACGGAACTGAAACGTCAATAGCCGAGTGAATTAAATAAATAGAGAAATAACCTTAGCTTCACTTCTCATTTCCACATAACATCTCAGCTATAAATTGTTTTTGTAACAATTATCCTTAAATATATTAATTCAGAAAGATTATTCATTTTCAAATTTACAAATTTTATTTTATTTATCTGACGATTTGGCAGAATAAGACTATGTATTAACAAAAAAAAATATACAATGAATAATGACCTACATTCATTATTTCAAGAGTTGATAATCATTGTCAATTAGCGTGCTGATTAGAATGCACGGATCCTGACATTGCCAAGGCGGACCAAAAACCTGATCGAAAAGAAATGTCAGGGCTGATCGAAGGGAGTTATTTATTACAACATCAGTGAGTGGCGGCTTTTTGGATATTTTAATTATATAAAGGGAAAACCAAGATTAGTTGTTTTTCTTCTCATTTTAATAATAATACTTTCAAAAGAAATAATTTGAATATAACGAGATGTTTTTTGTAAATGATATTTGTTTATTAAAAAAATCAGGTGTGACTTTGACACACATTAAGCACACACAACTTTCGATTACCGAAGGTAAGAGAGAAAGTTGTGTTCTGTGCTTGTCACACTAGATATTTTGTGTCGACATATATTTAGTTAGTTACAGTACGGTACATTCAAAATTTGTAAACTTGGGAAAATATTTATATTTTGTTACCATAGCAACCATTTCTCCTATCTTTCCTATGAAGTACAATAGTAAAGTGATCTTCAGAAGATTTCTGATTTTTGAATTTTAATCAAAATCGTGGGGGCGATTTTTGAGAAAATCTAAAAACTGAAAAAGTGCATCAGTAGAGTACTAGTACTCGTTGGTCGATTTTGTTTAAAAACTTCGTGTGACGTTCCATGGGGGTTTCACTAACTTGGTAGCTATCGGCAACCCATGAAGTTACATTATTTCCTATCCCTAACTCCTCCTCCTGCTAATGAGCTAATCCTATTTCTAGTTTATTTTGTTCCAACTCTTACAGTGCAAGGGACGATATCCTAGTATGAGGTGGGACTCTGCTTCAGCACCGGCATGTAGCCTACTCCTTTCGAAGAATGAAACACTGAGGAGGGAACCTCCTTTGCGTCATTTCACAGAACGGGATGTCAAAGCTCCCTCTTCAAAAAATTTAGCTAATTGATTTATGAATTTTTATCTAAATCAATAGATGCTAATTTTGAGAAACTTTAAAAGTATAAATTAACCTATTTTATTCAAAGAATAGCATGCCAGGGGGTTTTCAGAAATGTGAAGTCGGCGTGAAATGACCTGCGGAGTTGTTGCGCCAGAAATTTAAAGAAAAATAAAAAGAATAATTTTTGTGACGGAATTGGGTAGTAATAATATATTCTATTAAAAAAATCTGGTGTGACTGGCGCACAGCACACAACTTTCTCTTACCCTTCGGTAAGAGAAAGTTGCGCACTGTGCTGGTCACACCAGATTTTTTTGTGTCGAGCATATTTAGTTTCCCATAGCACCTTAGTTTCAAACTTGCATTTTAAATGTTGACTGCTTCAAATAAACTATGGTTATTTTTCAAAAATTTTAATCTCATATTTGGACATTTTATACACAATATAGATTCGTAAATAAATACAAAATTTCATAAGAATTGGAAAAAAAAATTTTAAATGCGTAAAAAGTTTCAAAGGGGACCCCCTTTTGAATCGAAATTAACATACAAATCCCTATAGGAAATTAACATTAGGCCTATGAGAGAAGGCGGAGAGAGAGGTGATAATGTTTGCAAGTGAGAGAGAGAGATATATATGTTTTCTCTGAAACAATTAAAGACATAAATAAAATAAAAAAAATAAATGGGAATTTAAATAATAATTGATTTTTAATCTAATAAAAAGAAAAAGATTTAAATTCGGTTACCATGGCAACCATTTCTATCTTTCCTATGAAGCACAAGAGTAAAGGGGTGCTTCAAACAATTTCTGAGGGCAAAACGAGAATATACATTTGAAAGAGCATCTAAAAAATAATTGATTTTTGAATTTTAATCAAAATCGTTAGAGCGAATTTTGAGAAAATCGAAAAAAACTGAAAAGTACATCAGTAAAGTACTAGTACTTTTTGGCCGATTTTGATTAAAAGCTTATTTTGTCGGTCCCGGGGGGTGTTTAACTTAAATATAAAATTTCAGCCTCATAGCTCAATTCCTTCATGCTTAAAAATTGAACACACACAGACACACACACACACACACACACACACACACACACAGACAGACAGACAGACCAATGTCGCGAAAACCACTTTTTTGGATTCAGGGGACCTCAAAACGTGAAGATCCATCAAAATCTCGACATCGAATTTTTGACATGAAACCAATACTTTCTCTCTATATATATATTACATATATACATAGGTAAGAGAAAGTAAAAAATAAATAGATATATATATAAAAATTTCTATTAAAACTTGTCGATTTCATGTTTTAAATTTTAAATTAAAATAGCTTAGAAGTTATGAACAATTTTTATAAATATAAGACGTTTAAGAATTTTTTTCTTAATTAAAAAAATTAGGTCATAGAAATTCCTTCAATTAAAATATGTAAAAATGGCCTTTTTTCGTAAATAATTAAGATATATGATGAAGTCCGAGTTAATCCCAAAGGAATATATAGAGTATATCATATTTATTTATATATAAATTAACGCTTTATCTTGTAGCTAATTCATTAAAAAAATTTCCATTTATAAAATAAATTATTAACCTTCTCTCTTCCCTTTTACTTATATTTGCTTTTTAATTTTCCTTTTATCTCAATTAATCTTTTTTTCCACTCCACTCTCTAGTATAACTTTTTTTTTCTTTTCTTCACACACATCTCTGAGCGCAATTTATTTTGTTTAAATTTAAACTCATCTCCTAGTTGTTAATTTATCATTTGGTGACAGTAGGTTCTTTTTCTTTTCCACACACGTGACATCGCATACATCGGCCATGAGACCCGCAGTAATTCTTAATAGACATCGATAAGTTTAAACTATAGGCCTACTACTTGTTGCGCCAATAAAAATGATGATATAATTCAAATTTGTTTAAATTTTTTCTTTTCTACTTTCTCTTATCTATATTAATATATCGTGAGAAAGTATTGCGATTATGTCAAAAATTCGAAGTCGAAATTTTGCTATATACACGTTTTGAGGTCCCCTGTGTCCAAAAAAGTGATATTCAAATTGATAGTCAAATTGTTCTGTGCGTGTGATGATTTAAGGCATGAAGGAAATGAACTACGAGATTAAAATTTTATATTTAAGTTAGCTAGAGAACAAAATAAATTGTGTTTGGTTTCTTCCTTAAGGTGCGGGTCTCGAAAAACTGTTAGAACACGATTTTCTACCGAGTTACTCGAGGCGGCAAGAGATGGCGTTAGTTTTTCCCATAGGAATACAAGGGATTTATTCTATTTCATTTTAAAGTTTCCACCAAATTAATTAAGAGTAGAAAATTAATTATTTTTTAACAAAATGATTACTAATTTAATTATCTATAAGATATAGAGCTCCTTTTTTTAAAAATATCTTTTAGTTAATGCGATTAATCTAAAAAAAAATTATTTTTTCGAAAATCAAAAAAAGGGATTCTATAGGTTGTAGATATTTTAAATAGCTTTAATTTAAAAAAGAGAAAGTAAAAATTGGAGGTCGATAGCTTCAAAATTGTGACCGCTGGAAACTCCCCAAAATTAACGCCCCGAGACGCGTACCTTAAAAAGAGAATTCTGGTTACTAGTAAATACTTTACTTATGTACTTTTTTAGTTTTTTCAAATTTCATAAAAAAAAAAACAGCCCTAGTCTACATAGGCGTAGCCAGAAATTTTTGATGGGGGGGGTTCAAGAAAATTTTTGCAAACATTTGAAAGATTTAAGATTATTTTAGGGTATTTATAAATCATTTTGTATATGAGTATAATTTGAATTATAGAGCTTAAATATCTAGTCATGGCTTGTGTCCCTTGGGTTTGAACCCCCACCCCCGTGGCTACGCCTTTGCTAGTAGGTGTTCAATTTAAAGCAAGAAGGAAATGAGCTAATAGATTGAAATTTTATATTTGAGGGATCCTAACCCTCATGAGGCACGAAAATAAGCTTTTAAATAAAATCGGACAAAGGGTATTTTACTGATGTACTTTTTCAGTTCTTTCGATTTTCTCAAAATTAGCTTTAACGTTTTTGATTAAAATTTATAAATCAACTATTTTTAACTTTGCCCACAAACTGTAGGTTGGAGAGGTAAAAAGCAGGTAAAATTTAGCATAGCAACAGGTCAAAATCAAAACAAATAAACGTGTTGAGTTATTTCATTGAATAGTGGGGCAAAGTTGCGCGCTCGGCTTGTTAGTTCGACAGTAAAATTTTTTCAATAGTTAGAAAAGGAGTGTGCAGCCAAACAGTCACTTTATTTATTCAAATCAGTAAAATTTGTAGTGAAAATTGATTGAATTGCTCTTTTTACTGATGTAGAAACATTCGTAGCTCAAAGCCATCTATGTATTTCAATAAATTAATTTATTAATGCAATGTTTAATAAAAATTAAAAAAAAAAAAAAAAAAAAAAAAAAAACGAAAAATTTTAGAAATGAATAGGTATTATTATATAGAAAGAATAGTAAGATTACATTTTGTTGACATTGGTTAAATAAATAGTAGGCCTATTAAATAACAAGGTGAAGAAGGAGAGGCGTTAAGTTCTATTAACCGTCCCTTTTGAGACTTTAAGTAGTTAGCAATCCCATTTCCAAGGTTTGATTGCGCCAAACGTGATGAGTTGCCAAAGTTGTTTGTATTCAGGGTTAGGAGAGATCAAAGGTAAGAGAGAAAGGTGAAAGTAAAAAATTATTATACTCGAAAAAAAAAAAACGTGATAATTTAAAAAATTATTCAGTTTGTGAAAAAAAATGAAAGAATAAAAAAATATGAAATGAAATGAATTGTACTTTAAACAATTTTCACGAAAAATTTCACTGGAAAAAAATTAAATTAATTTCAGCCACTCCGAAAAGTTGATAAATATTAATATCAGCTACCATTCATTACCCATAAAAAAAAAGTGAGGATTAATTTAATTTGATAAATGATCAAATCTTTTTTCATCTTGAGAGAGAGATTTTCTTCATCTTCTTCTAACATTTGTTGATGAGTTTTAATTAAATTCACATAATCTAATATTTTATTTCAAATGAGAAAAGGAACGAACATTAACAGGATTTAAAATTTGTAAATGATAAATTATCAGTTGATACTAATCTTTTTTTCATTAAACATAGACACATAATATACGGAATAAATATATACAATATAGATTTATATTTTTACTTTTTCTTACCTCTATATATATTAATATATAGAGGTACTTTTTAAATTTTACATTTTAAAATTCACATGAACCATACTTTTGGACACTAAATATATGTTGACAGGAAAAATCTGATGTAACAAGCACAGAACACAACTTTCGATTACCGAAGGTAAGAGAGAGTTGTGCGACCAGTCAAACCAGATTTTTTTAGATGAATATGCAAGTAAAACCACTAGAGAAGAGTATAAATTTGTTTGGTTGTTGAAAGATAAACAAAATTATCAAATAATGAATTTTGATATTAATTGCTCCAGAAGTCTGCTAGAGAGATCTGATTGTTAAATGTCTTTGAAATTATTAATTGAATCGACGATTCTAGAGAAACAATTAATCAAAAAACATTAGTGAGGTTTGTACATTTCATCAATTTCCTCATGGTTGGAAATTTATATTATTATTATTATTATTTTTTTTTAACACTCACACTTTTTTCTCATTCACACTCACACTCACACACATTCACTAAGTCTTTTAGCCAATTTAAGACTTTGACGATAACCGTTATTATTTATAATATCTATTGGGGGTCCAGGAATACTTATTTAAGCCAATTGGTATCCAAATGGCTTAAATAAAAATCATCTGAGTGCCTGGGATCCGAACCCTCGACTCTTGGAAGAAGATCTCGTAATTAAAATTAGCCGAAACGTTTTGTTTAAAGAGTCTTATCCTCATCTCGTCTTATTAACATGTAAGATGTAAGTGTTGTCTGTGAGTCAAGATAATTAATAATTAAGAAAGAAAAAATGATTAGGAAAAAAAATGGTTTTTTTTTTTCATAATAATTAACTTTTGTGAAGTTGAATAATTGTATGTGAGAAAAGGAAATAATTAGAGCAAATGATGTTAGAAAAATATTTCCATTCCTTTTTCTAATTTTAATATTTGATTTTTCCAATTGACAACGATAAGTCTCTGATCATCAAAGGAAAGAAAATCCGGCTTTCTAAATTACTTTTTCTCCATTAAATTTACAAAAGTCTTTAAATCCACCCTATTTTTTTGTTGACATAAATTCCATTCGAAGAAATTTTTTTTTTGAGAGAGGATTTGTTATTGAAGTGAATGTGAAGGACAGGCAGTAACTTCTAGTGATAAGATAAGATATGAAATCAAATATAAAAATGTATATCAACTCAACTAGATCGAGATTTCCTTTTAAATAATTCTATAAAAGCGTATAAAAATATAAATATTTGTGAATTTCTACAAACACTGGTAAAAAAATCTGGAGTCTTCTGTGCACCGCGCGCAGCACACAACTTTCTCTTTACCTTCGGTAATCGAAAGTTGTGTACTGTGCTTGTCACACCAGATTTTTTGTGTCGACATATATTTAGTTCCCGACAGTACGGAACATTTGAATTCAGATGTAAAATTTATAAGTATGGGAAAATATTTATATTTTGTTACCATGGCAACCATTTCTCCTATCCTTCCCTATGAAATACAAGAGTAAAGTGGTCTTCAGAAGATTTCCAATCGCAAAATGAGAATATGCATTTTAAAGAGCATCTAAAAAATAATTGATTTTTGAATTTTAAAAAAAATCGTTGGAGCAAATCTTGAGAAAATCGAAAAAAACTGAAAAAGTACATCAGTAAAGTACTAGTAATCTTTGGCCGATTTTGATTAAAAGCTTATTTTTCCGGTCCCGGGGGGTGTTTAAGTTAAATATAGAATTTCAACCTCGTAGCTCAATTCCTTCATGCTTAAAATTGAACACAGACACACACCCACCCACACACCCCCCACCCACCCACCCACCCACAGACAGACCATGTCGCGAAAACCACTTTTTTGGATTCAGGGGACCTCAAAACGTGAAGATCCATCAAAATCGACATCGAATTTTTGACATGAATCCAATACTTTCTCTCTATATATATATTACATATATACATAGGTAAGAGAAAGTAATAACTTCAACAAACGATTTTTCTAATAAAAAAAATATTCATATTAATACCGGCTTCCCAGAAACGCCCTTCAGTTATTCTAATGCGTTTTAATTATCTATATAAAATATGCATTTATTAGGGTCAAATAATTTTCTCCGCTAATAACTTATTCCTAATCTTCATTTAATCGCCTAGCATTGATTAATGAACATAAAGCTTGCGCTGAGATATATAGAGTTTCATTTTCTGATTATCACTTAATTTCCTAAAGTTCAATAAAATCAACTCAAACACGAATTTATTGAAATCTAGGTCATGTAACATGATCTCCTATAAAAGATAAAAGCAATTTCTTCAAATATTATTTTTCTGTCTTTCACACCTACACCTGGCTCCTCAGGTTTTTTTTTTGTATGAATGGGGGAAAAGAGATTAAAAAGAAATTTTAATCTAAACCGAATGAAATTTTTTTTTTTTTTTTTTTTTATTAAATTTAATATAGGCTTATTTTGAATTAATTAGTAGAGAGTCCGATGGGCTTTTGAGCACGAAGAAACACTCTCAAACTAAACCCTCTAACTCCTTCTGCGTTCATTTCTAGCTAATGAATTAATTTTTATTTCTACAGTTCCACAAGGTTCCTTTTATCCAACCCCTTCTGTGCTAGGAGGAAGTCCTAGTTTGAGGAGTGACATCCTCATGAAAACTTGAGAATTGTTTAGGTAAAATAAATTTCTTCTTAATACCAAAAATCTGGTGTGACTGGCGCACAGCACACAACTTTCTCTTACCTTCGGTAATCGAAAGTTGTGTACTGTGCTTGTCACACCAGATTTTTCGTGTCGAAATATATTTAGTTCCCGACAGTACGGTACATTTGAATTCAGATGTAAAATTTATAAGTATGGGAAAATATTTATATTTTGTTACCATGGCAACCATTTTTCCCTATCTTTCCTATGAAACACAAGAGTAAAGTGGTCTTCAGAAGATTTCAATCGCAAAATGAGAATATACATTTTAAAGAGCATCTAAAAAATAATTGATTTTTGAATTTTAAAAAAAATCGTTGGAGCAAATTTTGAGAAAATCGAAAAAAACTGAAAAAGTACATCAATAAAGTACTAGTACTCTTTGGCCGATTTTGATTAAAAGCTTATTTTTCCGGTCCCGGGGAGTGTTTAACTTAAATATAAAATTTCAACCTCGTAGCTCAATTCCTTCATGCTTAAAATTGAACACACACACACACACACACCCACACACCCACCCACCCACCCACCCACCCACCCACAGACAGACCATGTCGCGAAAACCACTTTTTTGGATTCAGGGGACCTCAAAACGTGAAGATCCATCAAAATCTCGACATCCGAATTTTTGACATGAATCCAATACTTTCTCTCTATATATATATTACATATATACATAGGTAAGAGAAAGTAACAAGCCAGCACTAATTGTTTTGATCTCAGTGTTAAGGCAACAATGGTGCAGACTGATAAACAAAAATCTTCCATTTTTAAAAATCTGGTGTGACTGGCGCACAGCACACAACTTTCTCTTACCTTCGGTAATCGAAAGTTGTGTACTGTGCTTGTCACACCAGATTTTTCGTGTCGAAATATATTTAGTTCCCGACAGTACGGTACATTTGAATTCAGATGTAAAATTTATAAGTATGGGAAAATATTTATATTTTGTTACCATGGCAACCATTTTTCCTATCTTTCCTATGAAACACAAGAGTAAAGTGGTCTTCAGAAGATTTCAATCGCAAAATGAGAATATACATTTTAAAGAGCATCTAAAAAATAATTGATTTTTGAATTTTAAAAAAAATCGCTGGAGCAAATTTTGAGAAAATCGAAAAAAACTGAAAAAGTATATCAGTAAAGTACTAGTACTCTTTGGCCGATTTTGATTAAAAGCTTATTTTTCCGGTCCCGGGGGGTGTTTAAGTTAAATATAGAATTTCAACCTCGTAGCTCAATTCCTTCATGCTTAAAATTGAACACAGACACACACACACACCCACCCACCCACCCACAGACAGACCATGTCGCGAAAACTACTTTTTTTGGATTCAGGGGACCTCAAAACGTGAAGATCCATCAAAATCTCGACATCGAATTTTTGACATGAATCCAATACTTTCTCTCTATATATATATTACATATATACATAGGTAAGAGAAAGTAAAATGAGTTTTAAGTCCTGGTAAGAGAGAAAAGCCACCTTAGATCGTTGCTGTTAAGCAAAGCCAAAGTGCGGCTGAACGGTTGGTTGGTCTTGAAAAACAAGCGTGTGAAACGTCCCCGTAGTCATTGTTATTAATAATATTAAATATTTAACAATCAAACAAAAAAGTAGAAAATTATTGATTTTAATAAATTACAAAATCAATTATTAATAATTCTGTTGGCTTGTGTAATTTTGTTTTTATTATAATATCCAAATTGTTGGTTTTTTAGATGCCAGAAAAAAGATATTTTCATTTCTATAGAATATGCTCATGTGAAAATTATTCCTTAAAATGGAAAAAATAAGACTTTAACTTAAAAAAAGTAATGAAATTTTATATGTATTATATATTCTCATGTCTACAACATTGAGCCTTCTGCATTTCATCTTCTTGAGAATTTATTTTTACTTTCTCTTACCTATGTATATATGTAATATATATATAGAGAGAAAGTATTGGTTTCATGTCAAAAATTCGATGTCGAGATTTTGATGGATCTTCACGTTTTGAGGTCCCCTGAATCCAAAAAAGTGGTTTTCGCGACATGGTCTGTCTGTCTGTGTGTCTGTCTGTCTGTCTGTGTGTGTGTGTGTGTGTGTGTGTTCAATTTTAAGCATGAAGGAATTGAGCTATGAGGCTGAAATTTTATATTTAAGTTAAACACCCCCGGGACCGACAAAATAAGCTTTTAATCAAAATCGGCCAAAGAGTACTAGTACTTTACTGATGTACTTTTTCAGTTTTTTTCGATTTTCTCAAAATTCGCTCTAACGATTTTGATTAAAATTCAAAAATCAATTATTTTTTAGATGCTCTTTCAAATGTATATTCTCGTTTTGCCCTCAAAATTGTTTGAAGCACACTTTACTCTTATGCTTCATAGGAAAGATAGGAGAAATGGTTGCCATGGTAACAAAATATAAATATTTTCCCATACTTATAAATTTTACACCTAAATTCAAATATTTCCTACTGCCGGGAACTAAATACATGTCGACACAAAAAATCTGGTGTGACAAGCACAGTACACAACTTTCGATTACCGAAGGTAAGAGAAAGTTGTGTGCTGTGCGCCAGTCACACCAGATTTTTAAAAACAATTTCCTTTGTTACAATATTTAAATATTTATATGAGTCTTGGAATAAAAAAAAGGAATAGAAAATTAAAGGTGGATTTAAAATACAATAAAAACCTAGACAGTCAGAGAAAGAGCATCTTGAGGAAATTTGTTTTGCTTTATAAATGAGAAATATTTCAAACAGAGAATAAAGAATCAATCATGAAAAGAATATCTAAGACTCTTTTTAAAGTTAGAAAGCTAATAATCATTAGAACTGACATCTTACTTTCTCTTACCTATATATATCTATTAATATAAATTGATAGAAAGAAAGTATTGCATTTATATAAGAAATTTGATGTCGAGACGTTGATATAAATACACTTTTTGAGGCCCTCCTGAGTCCAAAAAAGGGGGGTCTCGCAAAATCGTCTGTGTTCAAAATAAATCATTTTAACTTTAACGATATTCTAATTATGATATATGTGATCCACGCATGTTTATTTATATCATTAGGTACCCAAATGATTTAAATTAAATATCGTACTGCCGGAAACTGAATATATGTTGACACAAAAAATCTGATATGATAAGCACAGAACATAACTTTAAATTACCGAAGATAAGAGAAAGTTGTGCGACCAATCACACCCGATTTTTATAAATGTATATACAGTAGTAGATGGAACAAATAGTTATTGGTGAGATTTATATTTTATAATTATATAGCCTAGGTATAAGCTTATTTGATTTTTCTTCTACCCTTTTGGCGGAGTCGCGTATTATTTAGTGAGATATCAATGACCAAAAACAGAAAATTTATATAATTTATCTATTAATTAAGTCAACAATTCACAAAACGTATTTCCGTGGAAGTTGAATTGAAACTAATTCGACAATTTTTATTTATATTGTATATTTAGTTGGCTGAATTAAAAAACAAGATTTAAACTTTCGACCGTTGGTTTTCGTTGAAACATTTTGTAAATTAAAATTAAATATACAAATTAAACACTAGGTTATTTGTTTCAAAGGTTTTATTAATTAATTGTCATCACTTCTGATGAGAAATTGTCGAAATACGTATCAAGTGTTAATTTTTAATTAATAAAACCTTTGAAACAAATAACCTAGTGTTTAATTTATATATTTAATTTTAATGAATTAAAAACCTTTTATTCGAAGTTTATAATCATGTTTGTTGTATTGTGTTTTTTTGATACAATGTTTGAGTATTGTAAAAAGTGTATGGCGGGAGGCTGATTCCAGGTTCCCTGTTGGTCTCTGTCCAATAGCCAAAATAAAAAAAAAATCGAACGAAGTTTATTGAAATATAGATGGATAAATGTGGGCAGGAGCAGCCAATAAATCGTCCTTATGACGAAACAACAATGTACATGCCTATAACACTGACTAACTCTGTGCAATTTTATTTTATTTCAATCGTAAGACCAAGATTTATTTTATTTTACAAAATATTTTAATAATTTTATTATTAATTTTGTACAATCAATTTTTATATATACACTGTTAATGTTAAATGTATATTTTTAGTAAGGACTGAAGATGGTTCTTAAATAAAAGGAACCGAAACGTCTCCGGTGATTGAGTCTGCATACAGAGTCTATTTATTGGCTGCTCCTGCCCACATTTATCCATCTATACATCTCACAGCCACTATTTCGAACATATTTATTGAAATATTTTCCAACCAGTTAAATACGCTGGTACTGTATATTTTAGGATTATGAATTCTTAACCGATGAAAAAGCAGATAATTACAAATACATTAACGTATAGGTAATTAACTATGTAGCAGAGTAAAAAAATGCCAAACACCAACTAAAAACTTTACTTTGAGCATTAATAACAATAAAACACTCTTGTTAGTCAAGTTCACTGTCACACGACGTTTCTGAGACTGTCGGTGCAGGGTGGCACCAAACTTGGGCAGCGTGGGTTAGTGGTAAAATTTCCCTTCGCGGACAAGAATTTTCCCCAATTCAACTTGTGACCAAGTACGCCGGTCTCCCCTAGTTAGTTTCTATTTTCTAGAATTTATTTTTAACACCAGCTTGAAGGCCTTAAGGAACTTTTGATAATTTAGTAAAAGCTTATTAATAAAATTAAAAAAATATTGGCTTTTGGAACTTGAGACGACTTGCTAAATAATTTGTCGGACATTTCAGGCAAGACAGAAAAGCAATGGGAGGAAAAGCGCAAAGGGAAAAACTTTAGCTTTTCATTGTACCTAAATTAACCCCAGGAGTGAACGTTATTTACCAAAATAACACAACCCTAAAAGTTTATTTTAATGAATTTTTTAAAAAAAGTCTTGTTTTTTTTTCTTTTCTTTAAATTAGTAATAAAACTAATTTGAAAGTCGATAATTTGTTTTTAATTGAATGTCTGATAAGACCTTCCCTTAAAGTAGGGTAAGCTTTAATATTCCAAAGCGGTTAAAGAGAAAATATTTCCTTTCTTAATTTGAGACTACATACACCTCTCAAATTTGTTCGTTGTACAAAACGATGGAAAAAAAAAACTAAATAGCATCTTCGTATTGCTCAAAGGAAAATGGAAGAGAGTGCTTTGAATTCATCTTCTAGTAAAAAATCTGGTGTGACTGGCGCACAGCACACAACTTTCTCTTACCCTTCGGTAAGAGAAAGTTGTGCACTGTGCTGGTCACACCAGATTTTTTGTGTCGAGATATATTTAGTTTCCGATAGCATCTTAGTTTCAAACTTGCATTTTAAATGTTGACTGCTTCAAATAAACTATGGTTATTTTTAAAAATTTTAATCTCATATTTGGACATTTTATACACAATATAGAATCGTAAATAAATACAAAATTTCATAAGAATTGGAAAAAAAAAATTTTAAATGCCTAAAAAGTTCTAAAGGGGACCCCCTTTTGAATCGAAATTAACATACAAATCCCTATAGGAAATTAACATTGTTCCTATGCGAAGATAAGGTGGAAAGGGAATTTAAAAAAGAGTAGAGAGAGACGATAATGTTTGCAAGTGAGAGAGAGACATATATGTTTTCTTTGAAACAATTAAAGACACAAATAAATTTAAAAAAAATGGGAATTTAAATAATAATTGATTTTTAATCTAATAAAAAGAAAAAGATTTAAATTCCGTTACCATGGCAACCATTTCTATCTTTCCTATGAAGAACAAGAGTAAAGTGGTCTTCAGAAGATTTCAACGGCAAAATGAGAATATACATTTTAAAGAGCATCTAAAAAATAGTTCATTTATGAATTTTAAAAAAAATCCTTGGAGGGAATTTTGAGAAAATCGAAAAAACTGAAAAAGTACATCAGTAAAGTACTAGTACTTTTTGGCCGATTTTGTTCAAAAGCTTATTTTGAGATTCTTCAAAGGTACCTAAGTTAAATATAAAATTTCAATCCGCTAGCTCAACTCCTTCATGCTAAAAATCTGTCCACACACACAGACACACATACACACACACACACACACACACACACACACACACACACACACACACACAGACCAATTTGCGGGACCCACTTTTTTGGACTCAGGGGACCTCAAAACATGTATAACCATCAAAATCTCGACATCGAATTTTTGACATGATCGCAATACTTTCTCTCTCTATATATTTCATATATAGGCTAAGAGAAAGTAAAAAAGTGATTTCTTCTTGTAAATACTATAAAAAATTTGGTGTGACTGTGGCACAGCCTTCGGTAATCGAAAGTTGTGTTCTGTGCTTGTCACACCAGATTTTTCGTGTCGACATATATTTAGTTTCCGACGATATATTAGAATTCAAGATGTAAAATTTATTAGTATGGGAAGATATTTATATTTTGTACCATTGCAACCATTTCTCCTATCCTTCTTATGAAGTACAAGAGTAAAGTGGTCTTCAGAATATTTCAATGGTAAAATGAGAATATTCATTAGAAAGAGCATCTAAAAAATAATTTATTTATGAATTTTAATCAAAATCGTTTGAGCGAATTTTGAGAAAATAAAAAAAAAAAAACTGAAAACTACATCAGTAAAGTACTAGTACTTTTTGGCCGATTTTGAGCAAAAGCTTATTTTCATGCCCTAGGGGAGTGCCTAACTTAAATATAAAATTTCAACCTCCTAGCTCAATTCGTTCATGCTTTAAATTGAACCCAGACAGACAATGTAGCGAAAACTACTTTTTACTTTCTCTTACCTATGTATATATGTAATATATATATAGAGAGAAAGTATTGGATTCATGTCAAAAAAATTCGATGTCGAGATTTTGATGGATCTTCACGTTTTGAGGTCCCCTGAATCCAAAAAAGTGGTTTTCGCGACATGGTCTGTCTGTGTGTGTGTGTCTGTGTGTCTGTGAACAAAAATATCTCAAGAACGAAAAGAGCTAGGAAGTTGAAATTTTATATTTAAGTTAGGCACCCTCATGGGACGTGACACGAAGCTTTTGAACAAAATCGACCAAAGAGTACTAGCACTTTACTGATTCACTTTTTCAGTTTTTTTCGATTTTCTCTAAATTTGCTCCAACGATTTTTTTTTAAAATTCAAAAAATCAATTATTTTTTAGATTCTCTATAAAATGTATATTCTCATTTTGTGATTGAAATCTTCTGAAGACCACTTTACTCTTGTACTCTATAGAAAAGATAGGAGAAATGGTTGCCATGGTATCAAAATATAAATATTTTCCCATACTTATAAATTTTACATCTTGAATTCAATTGTACCCTACTGTCGGAAACTAAATACATGTCGACACAAAAAATCTGGTGTGACAAGCACAGTACACAACTTTCGATTACCGAAGGTAAGAGAAAGTTGTGTGCTGTGCGCCAGTCACACCAGATTTTTTGGCTTCAGGGGAACTCAAAACGTGTATATCCATCAAAATCTCGACATCGAATTTTTTGACATGAATCGAATACTTTCTCTCTATATAGTATATACAGAATGTATATCAACATATACATATAGGTAAGAGAAAGTAAAAATTGAGAGAATAAATATATGGTTGTATTTCTGTTGATTGTTTAAGCCCCTGGGCAACTCATGTAAGCAATATAATTCATAGAAAAATTTTAATTAAAACTATGAATTCGTTAGCTCTAATCCCGACTAAGTTATTATCAACTTATAAAGTTATTTTGATAAAATAATTTCATATTAATATTCAAAATATGGTTCGAATGTCAAAGAGAGCAGATGCTGGTTTAATATTTCAATATTTCTCATAAAAAATATTAATTACAATCCATAAAAAATAGTTGGGTTAGAAATTAATATTGTCCCCTTTCATAGGTGTTTTATAATTTTCTGTAAAATATTTTTTTATGGAATAGAATAAAAAATGTATAAGCAAATATACCAGGTATATCACAATTTTGGGGAGAAAAAAATGGATTTTTGATATACAATTAGGACAATTTTTGTTTTAGTTTAACAGAAAATTTTACAAAATATTAGTTTTCTTGCAGGAATTTTTACGCCTCCCTTTGAGAATTTGCGGACCCGAGATTCTTCTTAACGTCGCAAAATTTCGTTTCCAACAAAAAAGAAAAGAACGTGACAGATGGACGGACAGACAGATGGAGACTCCGCTAATATACAGTATATACAATCTATAAGAGAAGATTTAATAAAAGGACGAATTAATTAATTAATTTTTTTTTTTTTATATTTATTAATTCATCTCTGACAACGTAAATTGAGATAAATTTTCAAATTCAATTTATAAACAGGACTGAAAAAGCAGCTTTTGTTATGTATTTATTCATTCCGTCATTGAAATACAGTCAAAGTATTAATAATAATAAAATACAGGGGTTTAAAATTTCGAAAAACGAAATCCCGCCGAGTGCTCTCATGCGGTAAAATGACTTCATATCAAAAAAAGAAAAAAAGCCCTGGGGGTATTGAACCACTCTTTCTAAAACTATATTTAGCTTTAATGTAGCTTTTATGGTCAAGTCGCTATGCGTTGCACAATTAGGGCTATTTTTCGATATTTTTTTGCCTAAAAAATGAGGTTTTTCGAGAAAAAACCAATTTTGGAGTTAATTACTCGGGATTTTTTTATTTATTCTATTAGAGGTTATCATTCTGCACCAAATGACATCTCATGTAGTCAGATCTGATTAGCCGTTCGGAATCTACAGGGGTTTAAAATTTCGAAAAACGAAATCCCGCCGAGTGCTCTCATGCGGTAAAATGACCTCATATCAAAAAAAGAAAAAATAACCTCTGGGCATTGGATCACTCTTTCTAAAACTATATTTAGATTTAATGTAGCTTTTATGGTCAAGTCGCTATGCGTTGCACAATTAGGGCTATTTTTCGATATTTTTTTGCCTAAAAAATGAGGTTTTTCGAGAAAAAAAACCAATTTTGGAGTTAATTACTCGGGATTTTTTTATTTATTCTATTAGAGGTTATCATTCTGCACCAAATGACATCTCATGTAGTCAGATCTGATTAGCCGTTCGGAATCTACAGGGGTTTAAAATTTCGAAAAACGAAATCCCGCCGAGTGCTCTCATGCGGTAAAATGACGTCCTATCAAAAAAAAGAAAAAAATAACCTCTGGGCATTGGATCACTCTTTCTAAAACTATATTTTGATTTAATGTAGCTTTTATGGTCAAGTCGCTATGCGTTGCACAATTAGGGCTATTTTTCGATATTTTTTTGCCTAAAAAATGAGGTTTTTCGAGAAAAAAACCAATTTTGCAGTTAATTACTCGGGATTTTTTTATTTATTCTATTAGAGGTTTTTCTTTCTGCACCAAATGACATCCCATTTAGTCTGATCTGATTAGCCGTTCAGAATCTACAGGGGTTTAAACTTTCAAATTTTAATTTACCGCAGCGCGGTAAAATAAAATGATAGGAAAAAAATAAATGGTGAAATCTTTAGCTGAAAACTCATTCTTTCTAACCGTATATTTGTCATAATTATACCTCTTAAGACAGAGGAGTTATTCAAGCCAATAAACTTTTTCGTGCAAGCCCCTCTAACATGCCACTATAGACACATGATTTGTAAGACGTTGTCACGTCAAAAACTTCAAGTAAAAGATTTGCTCAAGAATTTAATATAAAAAAATTTCTATCTTCTCTCGACTAATGAAAAGATTTTATTTATATATAACAAATCTTACTTTCAAATACAAGAAATTTTGAAAAAATATCTTAATAAAGAGAGAAAATAATATCTTAACGTCTCAAGAACCGAGAGAGGTAATTAAAAAAAATAAATAACTCTTTTTTTGAAAATAAAACTGTTCGCACAGTACACAACTTTCTCTTACCTTCGGAATTTTAAGTTGTGTTCTGTGCTTTAACAGCAGATTTTTTTGTGTCGACATATATATAGTTTCCGACAGTTAGAATTCAAGATATAATATTTATAAAAATTTATATTTTTTTACTATTTTGCCTATCTTTCCTATGAAGTTCAAGAGTCAAACAATTTTGAGGGCAAAATGAGAATATACATTTTAAAGAGCATCTAAAAAATAACCGATTTATGAATTTTAGTCAAAATCGTTTGAGAGAATTTTATGGAAATCAAAAAAAAAAAAAACTGGAAAAATACGCCAATAAAGTACTAGAAACTTTTTGGGCTATTTTATTTAAAAACTTATTGTCGCATCATAGGAGGGTACTAGTACTTAACTTAAATATAAAATTTCCTTAATATTTTACAATTTTTCTGTACTGGCTTTGAGTATTAAATATAAATAATGGAAGAGAGTTAGCCAAGGAAAGAATAAAAAACATTTATTTTTTTCTTTCGACGTTTCGAGCATCAATCACGCTCTTCTTTGGGACAGTCTAATGACAATTTTTACGGATTGAAGTAACTTGAGTATCATTTGGCATTAATAAACTGAACTTCAATTAATATTATCAATGTAAAGTTTGTTCATTTTTTGATTTAAACAATTATTTTTAATATTAAAACAAGCATGTGTGTGAATGAAAGGTAACCAGTACAATACAAACTTGTAAAATGAACAAAGTTTACATTGTTAATGTTAATTGAAGTGCAATAAAGCAGAGCCTCACGGATTGCCATGAGTTCTGGAGAGAGTGGAGAGAGAAAGGCTTGGAGAGTAAAAGGGGCCAAAATTGGGTGCTGGGGGACCAAAAAACACACCCCCCACAACACCTTTTGTTTTGGACCCGTCGGAAAAAAAGACTGTATCCCAAATTTGTTCACCCTATTGATATCTCAAACTGTGTTTTCATAAAGATAAATTAATAATTTAATTATTTAAATAAGAAATTCATCCTGATTCAAAAATCAAGCTCGAAGGTAAGAACCCCTGTGTTAAATAATAACCAGCAAAGGTCATTCAGGTTTTCAATTTCCTAATCTCCGATTCATATTTTTATTTAAGGGACTAGTGCAAAATAAACGAGGTGCATTTTTTAAACTTCCTTCCTACCTACATTCATTAATTCCCTTGAGACTTGTGGATAAATCCATATAAATTCAATTTCCTCTTTTACTTTAAAAAAAAAAATACTCTTTTTCATTTTTTTTATATGTGATTAAAATTTAATTTTTCAGATATTTTATAATATAATAATAAGAAACATGTCAAAAGTAGCAACGCCCCTTGGCTCCCCTGAGAGGCTCCCCGAAGAGCGCTTGGATAGGGACAACTATAGAGATCAATAGAGTATGCTGTTCCTTAAATTTTTAAAATGATAAAAATTATTCATTTGAATTAAAATTTAATAGGGAATCATATAAATTTATTAGATCTTTCTTTAAAACATATTTTTTACTTGCTAGAAAGAAAGGAATAATGTAGCCTACTAAGATAAACTGTGCGCCAGTCACACCAGATTTTTACATTTTCTGCTGATATTTGAAGGGAGATATTTATTTAAAAGACAGAGTGTAAATTTGCAAAAAAAAAAAAAAAAAAAAAAAAATGAATACGAACGATGATTAAAATGAATCCAATGTTTGTGTGCGTATTACTAGAATTACTAAAGATTTTTAAAGAGGAAGTTTTAATCAGACCAGGATATCTAATAATATTTTAAATATATTTAGTATATAGTTCATATGTGACGATAAAAAAACAGCTTTATTTATTATTAAAAATCTTGTGTGACTGGTCGCACCAGATTTTTTGTGTTGAGATATATTTCGTTTCCAACAGTAGGGTAAATTTGAATTCAAGACGTAAAATTTATAAACAGAAAAACATTTATATTTTACCACGGCAACTAATTTATTTCATCTATCGTTCCTATGAAGTACAAGAGTAAAGTGGTCTTCAAAAGATTTCAAGGACATGCCATGGATTCAGGGGACCTCAAAACGTGTATATCCAGAGGCGTAGCGAGGAGGGGGCAAGGGGGTCATGATGCCCCGGGCGCTACTCACAAAGGGGCGCCAAATTGTCCGCAAAACAAAAAATTCCTGGATAATTTTTATTTTTATTATAATTGATTTCTGGAAAATATATTTTAAATTTAGTGCCAGTGTAATATAATAATTTTGTATGTTTTAAATATAATATTATCAAGGTTATATGGTTTTCGGATGGGGGGGGGGGCACTAAAAAGGTAATGGGCCCCGGGCGCGAGTCAAGTTCACTACGCCACTGTGTATATCCATCAAAATCTCGGCATCGAATTTTTGACATAAATCCAATAGTTTCTCTATATATTACATATATAGGTAAGAGAAAGAATATATTAATATAATCTACGTAAAGTATATATTATTTGAAGTTCGTGATACATTTTCTTTGTATTTTTAATTTCCCAAAGATAAGGAGTATTTGAGTAAAAAGCTTCTTGTCCAAGGGGGGAGGATCCGATCCCCTCCCCCAGCCCCTAGTAGAGTAAGGGAACACGAAAGAAGAGGGAAATCTTCTCTCACTGAATGCGAGGGCGTAGGTGTGTGAATGGGTATTTGTGTGTGTGTCTGTTTATGATGTATATAAATGTGGGTGTGGGTGTAGTAGATATAACGATGCAAAATTATAAGAATTTTTTTTATTTTTAGTTCGCTAATTATTATTAAATTGTACAAATGCATACATTTTTATCCATTTTTAATTTTAATAATAAAATGTGAAAATAATTCATTTTTTAAGATGCCATTTTTGATTCTTTAAATTCTATTACCAAATACTATGGTTAAAGCAGACTTGTTAAAATCATTAATAATTATTCTAGAACATTTAAACATAATAAAATAATGGGGTACCTTGAAGTATGGAGTCAAAATGAGAGGATTAGATGAAAATAAACAGATTGATGAAACATTAAATTAATTTCTTGAGAACACAAACACTTATTGCAAGTTAAACGTTGAAAGCAAGCACAACTACTGGAGGGAAGTGGAGAGCAAGCAACAAAGGGAAAAGCTCTTCTCTGATTGGTTGGCCTTCCAGCCAATCAGATTGAAAGGAAATTTTTGAATTATTCGCTCCATTATTATGCTAAGACACTTCATGTCAAAAGCGACTAGACTATTAAATAATAATATAAGTTAATTAGAAGGGAAACAGTTTTTTTATTAATTATATTAAGATAAAGAATTTTACAGTTAGTGTGATGAACATCACACGAACAGTAAAATTCTTTATCTTAAAATAATAATAATAAATGACCATTACTTTTTAGAGAGAAAAAGAGATTAAGATTTAGGCCTATTTATTTAATAGCTAGAATTAAAAAAAAAAAGTTATAAATATTAAAAATATTGCTTTCTGAGTAGGGCTAATTAATTCTTAAAATTACAATTTCTTCTATTGGAGGCAGACGAACGAGAGTCTAAAGTTTGGCTTTTTTTGCACCGGAAATAGATACCTATGTCTATGAATATGATTTCAATCAAAGGAATTATGATTATTAAATATAAGATCCGAAACTTGAGTATCAATTAAAATCTTTTATTAAATATTCAACCCATCCTCTTTATGTTTGGAATCTTCCAAAAAAAAAAAAAATTATTAAAAACATTCACTCCCTTGAGTAGTTTAACTCAAGATGACAACGACAAGTCTTAAAAAGAAAAGGAAAGATCTGGTGTGACTGGCGAGTTCCCTTCGGTAAGAGAAAGTTGTGCACCGTGCTTGCCACACCAGATTTTTTGTGTCGAGATAAATTTAGTTTCCCATAGCACCTTAGTTCCAAACTTGAATTTTAAAAGTTGACTGCTTGAAATAAACTATTATATGGATATTTTTCAAAATTTTAATCTCATATTTGGATATTTTATACACAATAGAGAATCCTATCTTTCCTATGAAGTACAGGAGTAAAGTGTGCTCCATAACACTTCACAGGCAAAATGAGAATATACATTTTAAAGAGCATCTAAAAAATAATTGATTTTTGAATTTTAAACAATTTTGGTAGAGCCGAATTTTGAGAAAATTAAAAAAAAAAAAAAACTAAAAAAGTACATCAGTAAAGTACTAGGACTTTTTGGCCGATTTCTTTCAAAAGCTTATT
This sequence comes from Euborellia annulipes, assembly GCA_023213315.1. Taxonomy (NCBI): domain Eukaryota; kingdom Metazoa; phylum Arthropoda; class Insecta; order Dermaptera; family Anisolabididae; genus Euborellia; species Euborellia annulipes. The sequence continues at coordinate 11,965 of JAKCPI010012234.1, read as the reverse complement.
TTGAGTGTCCGGGAGGGTACCTAACTTAAATATAAAATTTCAATCCGGTAGCTTAATTCCTTCATGTTAGAAATCGTTACACAGACAGACACACACACACAATTTGCGAGACCCACTTTTTTTTGGACTCAAGGGACCTCAAAACATGTATATCCATCAAAATCTCGATATCAAACTTTTGACATGATCGCAATATTTTCTCTCTCTATATATTTCATATATAGCGTAAGTGAAAGTAAAAAGTAAAAGTCAGTCTAATGAAAATGTATTTAAATTAATCTAATAGTTTTTAATTCTATATGGCTCTCAGTTGTGAAATCCAATCAAACAAAATTTTTTTTTTTGATAGTGCCTTGCTAGCGAGGGAACTTATCATGTAAAAATGATAACAGTACTAAATAAATATTTAGACTCAATTATTAGACTACTAGATGCAAAATTTACTATTTTTTACTATTTTTTTTAGCAGGCCTATTTCAAATTTGGAATTATGTGTAATCATAAAAATGCCTATTTAAATATGATTCATATACTTTCTATCAACTTTTGGAATAATACCGTCAACCTGAAAGTTGAAATTTATAATCATTTTTCTTTAACATTAGTTATTTTTACACTTTTGTTTTTCAAAAACAATAATTTTTTAGATAATATCTCATTTGTCAAAAAATGATTATTTCAATTAAGTCTTTGAAAAACTGGTGCTTAACTAGAGATAATGTAAAATAAATAGAAAACATGTCATTCATATATTTGATTAAATTATTATTTTTAATATAAGCTTTAAAATAAATAAATATTTTTCACAAAAAAAAATCTTGTTGATATAAGCAGGTGAGTGATTATGTATTAATTGACGATTACATAAGAGGAGTTTAGAATTTAAATTTAGAGCCATTTTGATGTTTATTTTGTCTTTTTTGTGTGTGTCCTTGAAAATAAGAGATGAAAATGAAAGGAAACGTCGTTATTATTAAGAAAGAAAGAGAATAATGAATGACAAAAGAGAGGAGAGGAAATAAGTTGATGAATTTAAGAGATGAGGAAAATAAATAAATATATGGGCCGTCAGGAAGGTTAGTTCGTTCGATTGTGGATTGTTTTGATTTGCGCTCTGCTCACCTGGTCATCTTTGAGCGGGACCCGCTGCCAGGGGTCTGCCAGGTTGGCCAGCGGCATGACAGCGGGTGTCAATGGACTGCGGGCGACGTCAGGCTCATACACGGATAAAAAAATACATGCACACTCACACCCTCACTTAATGGACGTACATACGACAGACACAAAGACCACCTGTGTGACTTGACGAAACACACAAGATACAATGAGACAGGCACTGAACAAAACGCTCAAGGCGCCTCCTGACAAGAAACTGGATTAAAACAACATGGCGGCGAACGCTTCCTGACACGTCACGCGATCTAGTGGGAATAATCCGAACTAGTTCGAGTCTTGTGTGTGTTTTTTTGTTTTTGAATCACCATTTTTAAAAATAAATTTTTCTTGGAATAGTTTTATTATTATTTTCCTATAGCTTTATAATTAATTTAAACGACCAGATTTTTTTTTGCATAAACAATTTATAGCTGAGTTGTTATATTAATAAGAGGGTAAAAATAAGAAATGCAGCTAAGGTTCAAACACGGAACCGAAACGTCAGCTGTGTGAATTGACCAAATAAAGAAATAACCTTAGCTGCATTTCTTATTTTTAAATATTTTACTCTCTTAGATTTTTTTTGCCACAAATCCTTTCTCTCGTTATAATGTCAGATGAATGAAATTATAAGTTAGTATTAAAAATAAAAAGAAATTGATAATAATAATTTTTTTGTAAATCTAGTGTGACTGGCACAACTTTCTCTTACCTTTGTTAATCGAAAGTTGTGTTTTGTGCTTGTCATACCAGATTTTTTTGTGTCGAGATATATTTAGATTCCGTTTATACGTATAATAAAATTCATAAATTTATAAACATGAGAAAATATTTATATTTTGTTATCATGGAAACTATTTTTTCTATCTTTCCTATGAAGTAGAAGAGTCAAGTGGTCTTCAAACAATTTTGAGACCAATATAAAATTTCAACCCCCTAGCTCTTTTTGTTCTCGAGATATTTTGTTTACAGACACATACACAGACAGACCATGTTACAAAAACCACTTTTCTGAATTCAGAGGGCCTCAAAACGTGACGAAAGTGGAAATAAAAAAAAAAGATTGTTAAAATCAGAGTTGGGTTTTATACACGATTTTGCAGTTTTATACAAAAATCGCGGATAAAACTTGTATAAAACGTATAAAATGTATAAAGCTTGGATGCGCATGCGCAAACCCGACGAGAAAGGAAATTCAAATAAAATTTCATTTTTCAATTATTAACATTTTCATTATATTATTCACTAAATAAAAAGCAAACAACGTTGTCAATGCTTTAAAACATTATAAAATACGAAAAGCTTTTAAGCTGTTTTTTCAGGGGGGTTGGTTTTTTACAGAGTTTTATACTTTTTATACATCGGCCTAGTTTTATCCGCAATAGTTTTATACATGTATAAAACCGTGTATTATACACGCCGGGATAAAACTTGCCAACTCTGGTTAAAATGATTTAAGACATTTATATAGCCTAATAATAATAATTAAAAAAAAAAAACACTTTAAAAAAATAACATTTATATCAAATGTAAAATTATATGATAGAAAATTAGGATTTAGGATTCTAGAGAATAGAGAGAGAGTGAGACAAAATATTATAAATACCGTTAAAAATATTCCTAACCCGATCCCGCAGGCGTAGTAATTTGACGAACATTTATGGATAATGGCACTAATTAAAACACTGATGAACACTGAACACTGATAATCACAAAATTAAATAAAACTTTGATAAAAATCGCGGACGAGAAGTAAAAAAAATCGCGAGCGATCACGAGGCAAAAATCAACTGACTGCAACTGGCATGGCAACTGGCAACGGACGTTTTAAAGATGGCTTCTGTTTCTCTTTTAAAACAAGAGGTGGTAGAGGGACGGGGGGGGGGGGTGGCGGCGCAAGTGAGACATATCATCTCTTGAGCTCAAGGTCATAGACGCGTCTGGAAGTCAAACAATCCACTCTGACGTCACGCTTTCCCAGAACCAATTAAAAAAGCAATAAAATATTACCCGAACAGAAAAAATAGAACTATTTAAAAAAATATAATTAAAATAAATTTCTATTTTTTTTTTTAACATATATTTTATATTTTTTAATAAGGGAATTTAACATCAATGACAGTTACGTTGATTTAACTATCAAATAAAAAATTTGGTGTTGGATCTTCTTCTATACAGCCGGTCGCTTTTTAACGTGACAACGTCTTTTGCTCTCCTTCAAACTATTTTTAATTTCTTTTACATAAATTGAAATATATATAGAGAAAGTATTGTTTTATTTTTTTTTACTATCTCGTATAGAAGTATTGTAATCGTAAAAAAATTCGACTTCGAGATTTTGATGTTTCTCCACGTTTTATACTTTCCTGAATCCAAAAATACCATTTTGGGCATTATGTCTGTGTGTGTGTATGTGTGTGTGTGTGTGTGTGTGTGGGTGTGTGTGTGAACACAATTGCTTAAAAACCAAAGCAGCTAGATAGATGAAATTTGGTATATACTCTTTACACTAAAATTGTAGATTTCTATCAACTTTTGGAGTAAATACGTCACTTGAAAGAAGTACTTTACCTATTAAGTTTTTTCAGAAATTTTGAAATTTTCAATTTTTTTGTTATATTATGATAAATTACTCAATTTTAAAAAGTTTTTATTCTTTGATATTTTTCCGAAAACTGAATAGTTTTTGAAATAATCAAGGAAGAAAACGACATTTTTCGTTAATTTTTGAAAGAAAAAAAAAAAAAAAAAATCAGACAGGTGTCTGTAAAAAACATGTAAATATCAACAAATGAATTTGTATAATATTATTTTCTCATATATATATAAATGAATGCGTGTATGTTTAAGTAAAATCGTTTGGTAGGTACTCTTAAAACAAAATTGTGCAACAAGGATTTGATTTAAATAAATAATTGTTTAAAAAAAAATTGAAAAATTTTATTATTTTTTTTTTATTTTAATAATTTTTATCTTCTCTTAGACGTCCGCGGCCCAGTTTCAATCAGCCCGCGGCCCACAACGGGTTGGGAACCGCTGCTCTATATATATTAACATATATAGAGGTAAGAGAAAGAAAAATCTATATTTATAATAGCGCAGTGTTCGTCTGTCACCAACTTCCCGTAATTTTGCCGTCTTAGCCCCCCCCCCCCCCCCCCCCCCCCCCCCCCCCCCTAGAGGACGTTATGGAGAGTCCAGGAAAAAGACTCGGGGTCCGCAATTTCTCAAAAGGGCAGCAGACGCAAAAAATTCTAGAATTTGCCAATTGGATAGCATTGAGTTGATTGTCTTGCCTTATGAAAAATTAAAGCCAATTAATTAAAATAATTAAATAATTAAATCTCTCTAAGGAAAAATAATAAAAATTGTTATATAATTAAATTTTTATTTATTTTTTTTCTTTAGGGACTCGAATTGAATAAAGACAGACAGCCTTCCAAGCAAATGATCATAATTACAAAACACCGCCGGCAAGTGCTGCCACCTGGTGTCCATTCTATAAACCCTTATGTTAAAATGAAATAATTAATCTCTAATTTAATCAAATTTCATAAAATTAGTATAAATATCACGGAGGGGACAACCTAAAGGGGGAGGGGGAGGAGAGGGGGCCTAAAAGGCGCCCCCCCTCTTCGAAAAAGCAAAAATTCAAATATTTTGGTCTATAAGAGGCCCCCGAAGTGCAATTGGAGTAGCAAGAGAGCGAAGGTAATGAGTGCGAGTGAGATGGAGAGAGTCGCTTAAAGATGCTGTGTCTCCGTCCTTGGTGCACACAAACCGGATTCCAAACAATACGCGTGACGTCATCTTTTCTCAGAACCTATTACAGACAGAAATAAAAATAAAACTATTTGTTTTTTTTTTATATTCATCAAATTAGAAGAAAAAAACAAATTAAATAATTTATAAAAAATAAATATGAAAAAATTATTTTAATAAAGGAAATAAATATATTCTAACTTTTGATTGATTATTGAGGTGGGATTTATTTATTTTTCTTCCTGAGACGGGTGTTAAAGTTTTTTTTTTTTTTTTTTTTTCTTTAAAAAAACATTCACACTTTTTTCTCATTCACACTCACACTCACACACACATTTACACTGTCTTTTCGGCAGCTCAGGCCATATAAGACATTTACGATAACCGTTATTTATGAATTTATATATATTAGGGTGTCCAGGCATTTTTATTTAAGCCATCTGGATACCAGATGGCTTAAATAAAATCATCGGACTGCCTGGGGTCCGAACCCGCGACGTTTGGTATATGAGGTTAGCACGCTAACCTCTACACCACGCCCCGTGGGCGTGTTAAAGTTAATTGTATTTTCAAATTATATTTCGGCCTCTAAGATCATTTGACTTTTAAGTAAATAAAATGGCTTCCAGCAGGCGAGAGACTCAACACTCAGCGGGTCACCCGAATTTTCTTGGATTTTTTTTTTTGACTTTTCTCACAAGCTATTAAATTTAAAAAAGTTGTTTTTTTTAATACTCAACAAATTAAAAAAAAAAAAAATATCAAACAATTAAAAAAATTATTTTAATAATTACATTCGATAACTAAAAATCTATTCAGTTTTTGAAAAAATGTCAAAGAATAAAAACTTCTTAAAATAGAGTAATTTATCACAATATGATAAAAAAAATTGAAAATTTCGAAATTTCTAAAAACACTTATTAGGTACTACTTCCAAGCAAGGGCGGATACAGAGGGGGGAGGTAAAGGGGGTAATTACCCCCCCCCGAGATTTGAAAAAATACCTTTTTTCGAAAAAAAAATTATTTTTAATGTAATATTTTAAAGGAGCATATACCAAATTTCATTCATCTAGCTGCTTTGGTTTTTAAGCAATCGTGTTCACACACACACACCCAGATGTAATTCCAAAAGAATATACGAGAAAGTCTCGGGGAAGACATTCCCCATATTTTTTTAGTTTGTTCCCATTAACAAACATGTTCATACATTTCCATAGTAACAATATAGGATAGGTGTGACCAAACCCTCTAACCATTAAGAGCGACTTTTGCTTAAAAAATTAGGTTGCACAAATTGACATCACATTTAGTCTGATTAGCCGTTCGGAATCTACAGTGGTTTAAACTTTCAAATTAGAATTTACCGCAGAGCGGTAAAATGGAATGATAGGAAAAAAATAAATGGTGAAATCTTTAGCTGAAAAATCATTCTTTCTAACCATATATTCATCATAATTATACCTCTTAAGACAAAGGAGTTATTCAACCCGCTAAACTTATTGCATGCCTCCCTACCCGGCCAAAATTCTTACAACATCCCGAAAAGTATTTTAATTACTGAGGATGAGAATGAGTGTAAATAGTAGGCTAATCTAATATTCCTGAATTTACACTCTATCTTATTAATGATTTTTAAATTGAAATTTTGCAATTTATAATTTTTTTCTTTAATTGGCCAACTAAACTGTCGATCCTGTGCGCGCTTCAATAGGCAGCTATGGCATTTTATGAGTTGAGCGATAGTTGGTCGATTTTTTTTGTCAAAAGTGCAGATCGATCGCATTTGATTAAAAAATCGAATTGATCTGTAGTTGAGTCGTCTATTCACCTTCATTGAACTTAATCATAGGCGCCGGAACTGGGGGGGGCAAGGGGTACATTGCCCCCCCCTGGCATCCTACAGGGGGGGCAGAGGGGGGGCAAAATTTCTTTTTTATTTCATTTATTTTTAAAAATGATATATATATTTTTACTTTTGATAAATAAAATTTTCTCAATTAAAAAAATTAAAAGGGTAAGAAATTCATTTTTTTCCAAATTTTTTCCAAAAATTTTTGATAAAATCACTACCAAATTTTTTAAAATTTTAATTTTCTTAAAATTTAGGTTTTATTTAAAATTTTTAAAGTTTTATAGTAGATTTGTTTTTGTTTTATACTATTTAAACATTAAATTATTTTAATTTTCTAAAAAAATTTTTTTGCCCCCCCTGATTCAAATTCGTTCCGGCGCCCCTGAACTTAATGCATATATCTCCATCGACTAAACAATGGCTTGACTAAAAATCGACCGTGTGCGGTCATCCTAAGGCTCGATTATATGTTAAATCCTGGTTAACTCAAACAGGCTTGAAACATGCTGTCATAATACAAAAGAAGGACACTTGGTTGCCGCCTCCGAGCCAGGTGATTTTTGACGGGCGCGCCAGCCCCCCCCCCCCTCACATGAGTTATAAAAAACAGTAAAGTATAAAAAAAAAGTGCAAGAGGTGGATTTGAACTCGCGAAGTTTGGTTACGTGAGAAAGGAAAAAAATATAGATTGCTTGAGGATCAGAGTTGGCAAGTTTTATCCCGCAGAGTATAATACACGGTTTTATACATGTATAAAACTATCACGGGTAAAACTAGGCCGATGTATAAAATCATTCTCAATTGAATTAAGAATTTAGACTTATAGTTGCTATCATTAACAAAAAACGCTTCGAGCATTCATTCTGTGTTCAAAAAGTTAAAATTTTTGCAAACAAACCACAGAAAAACCCCCCAATCAGTCTTTTATTAATTTTAATTTAGTTCTGTCAATCATTTTCCTCCTGGTATTTTTGAAAATTTGTTTTTATATATAAATAATAAAAAATATAACTCATTCTAGTCATACATGAATTTTTTTTTTTTTTTTTTGAATTTCCGTTCTCTACGAGTTTGCGCATACACATGCAAGTTTTATATATTTTATACGTTTTATACAGTTTTATCCGCAATTTTTGTATAAAACTGCAAAATCATGTATAAAACCCAACTATGCGTATGATACATGTCATTAATTCTTGAATTCCCCTGATTCCAGAGAACTAAAGCCCTTTTAATTATATGATCTAATTTGGGAGTTATTGGCGATCAATTATTTTCGACCTTAATGACATCAACGCTCAATTTTCTATATTATCGAAAAAGCTTATTTCGCATTGTCTGATTAAAACCAAATTTTTACCAGAGATTTATAATTAACAAATGAGTTTTTTTCTAAAGTTTCATTGAGATTGGTAAAGAAATAAATAAAATATTGACTATTTTGTAAATTGAGTTTTAGAATTCGGAATCCCGGATGAGTAAAGAGAGCGATCTATGAACCGTATCTAGGCTTCATCTGAGATCCCAAATTCTAAAACTTAATTTACAAAATAGTCAATATTTTATTTATTTCTTTATCAATCTCAAGGTCAAAAAGCATTTAAAAATAGACTTAACTTTGATCGCCAATATACAGATAAAAGGGAAAATTTCAGAGAATATAGAACGATGATCCTTTTTACCAGGGCCGGAACTACGAGATTTTTTAGGGGGGCAAAATTTAATTTAACCCCCTCCTTAAAATTTTCTATACAAAATTCATATCATTTTACCTTTTTTTTAGTAAATCTTTCTTTAATTGCCACCCCCTGATATCTGCCGCCCGGGGCACATGGACCCCCGCCCCAGATCCGGCCCTGCTTTTTACCTATCATTTGATTGGTTGAACGGATGATTAGATTTTATTTATTTATTTATTTAAGAGATTCCCTTCTCCTATTTGGAGTTTAGGGTGCGGATGATTAGATTAAAGAAAAAATATTTTCTTAATTATTCAATTTTAGTTCCATGTGAATATTCTCTAGGAAATTCTAAACTCATTACAAAAAATCCGATGCGAATTGGATGCGCGGTTTTCGAGTTATAGACAATTGAATTATCAAAGATTTTATTCATTTCCCATGTTAAGTATTTAGTGCTCTTAATTTGGCCAAAGGAGGGGAGGGTCGTGTGTCGGCAGGTTCCCCCACCCCACCGCTCTTATTGTTGATGGGGAGAAAGGCGCCAGGCCCCGCCCCTCTTTTCTAAGAAAGATGATTTCTCTTTTTAAAAATAATAATTTAACAGCTTTTAAGTTAATTTTTTTTTTTTTTTGACATTTGGAAGAATTATAAAAATTGAACGAGAAAAAAAAATCAGTCAGAGAATATTGCCAAATGAATGATAGTTATATATTTAGTTAGATGTAAAATCTTTCAATTCTTCATCATCACATGGTTGTTATATTTATTTGTACACAAGCGATATTTCGATCTTGTATTACTGTAGGGTATTACTGTAGGGTAGTTAAATATCAAAGTGTAAAATTTAATTTAGATGAAATGATTTGAACTTCAAACAATTTTCACAAAATATTACTGATGTACTTCCTATGGACCACAAGAGTAAAGTGTGCTTCAAACAATTTTGAGGGCAAAACGAGAATATACATTTGAAAGAGCATTTAAAAAATAATTGATTTTTGAATTTTAATCAAAATCGTTAGAGCGAATTTTGAGAAAATCGAAAAAACTGAAAAAGTACATCAGTAAAGTACTAGTACTGTTTGGTCGATTTTGATTAAAAGCTTATTTTTCCGGTCCCGGGGGTGTTTAACTTAAATATAAAATTTCAACCTCGTAGCTCAATTCCTTCATGTTTAAAAGTGAACACAGACACACACACACACACACACACACACACACACACACACACACACACACACACACACACACACACACACACACACACACACACACACACACACACACACACACACACACACACACACACACAGACAGACAGACAGACCATGTCGCGAAAACCACTTTTTTATATTCAGGGGACCTCAAAACGTGTATATCCATCAAAATCTCGACATCGAATTTTTGACATGAATCCAATACTTTTTCTCTCTCTAATAGGAATATATTAACATATATATAGAGGTAAGAGAAAGTAAAAAGTAAAAGATTTAAATTCTGTTACCATGGCAACCATTTCACCTATCTTTCCTATGAAGAACAAGAGTAAAGTGGTCTTCAGAAGATTTCAACGGCAAAATAAGAATATAGATTTTAAAGAGCATCTAAAAATAATTTATTTTTATTAATTAAAAAAAAAAAACGTTTGAGCGAATTTTGAGAAAATAGAAAAAAAAAAACTGAAAAACTACATCACTAAAGTACTAGTACTTTTTGGCTGATTTTGATTAAAAGCTTATTTCCAAGCCTCAGGGGGGTGTTCCTCAATTCCTTCATGCTTAAAATTGAACACACATAGGCAAGAGAATGTAAAAAAAAAAAAAAAAAAATAGGGGGACCGTGAGATATTTATAGGGTTCCAGCGGGGGCCGCAACTCAAAAAGTTTAACAAGCACTGAACTAAAGGTCTAAAGGGATGGATTTTATTTTTTAATATATTTATGAGAAATAAGCATCTCTTTGATTGAAGACAAAATATTTTGAAATTTTATTTTTTCTCAACAGATCGAATTTTTTATAGATAAATATGCAGTCTTTTATTCTTATAGTTAAAAAAAGTTTCGAATAAAATTTTATAAAAGCATAAAGAGATGAAATCAATCAATTTGTCAATGATTTCAAATGATGGGAGAGCATCAATTTTTTTTTCTAATTCGATCTGCGCCCAGAGTGTAGCCAGGGGGCCTCGCTTCACTCTCGTCTAGGCTTTTCTTCACGCGCAGATTCGCTTTTCAAAAAGTCATTCTATCTCTCTTATTTTTCGTTGGATTTGTGGAAAAATGCAAAACTGGTCTTTTCAATCCATTATAAAGCTATAGACATTTTTTTATTTAACTACGACCACATAAAATGGGGGTTTATTTATTGCCTTTTACATCTTCAAATTTTAACTGTCGCCTTAATTTTCTAATTATCCTAATTTATTGTTTTTTAATTAAATAAACACATTTAGGCCTTGATATTGATTGAATAACTTAGTATATAAAATATTCAAGCAAAAACAATCAAATTTTAGTCTCAAAACGTTCTGAAAATAATTAAAAATCGATTTTCCAAATTTATTTTGACATATTTAATTTTTACTTTCTCTTAAAATTCAAAAATCAATTATTTTTTTTGATGCTGTTCTCATTTTGTTTTCAAAATTGTTTGAAGACCACCATGGGCGTAACTAGAGAATTTGGCTGGGGGGGGGGGGCATGTGACCAGCGGAGGACCTGGAAAGCCCCATATTTTCTCAATTTTTCTTGGGGCAGGGAGCTTTCTGGGGGGGGGGTGCCACGAGCCTTCTGGGGGGGGCATGGCCCCCGGCATCCCCCTAGTTACGCCCATGTCCCCCCGCGAGGATGGCTGGTCCCATGCCCCCCCCAGCCACTAGCGGTCTCAGGGGGGGCCCAGAGGGGCCCGGGCCCCCCCCATTGGACAACACAAATTCAAAAGTTTTATTTAATATTTTAAAACTAAACAAAAAAATTATAAATTTTTCACGTCTCAGGATAGCTAAAAACGCCAATTTCAATGCCTAATTTTCAAAAAATTTTCCATACCCCCTAGGGTGTTAGCCTTGTATTCCAAGGGTCGCGGGTTCGGATCTCAGGCAGTTTTTAATGAATTTTATGATATTATTTGGCTTTAATTTGACTACAAAAAAATTAGGATGTCGCCTAAATGGCGACATACGACTGCAAAGGTAAAATATATAATGTCGCCTTTATGACGAGCTAAAAAAAAATTTGAGGGACATTTAAAAATTAATATTTTAAGTTGAAAATTTGAGAAACTTATTTTTTTTTCGACTATAAAATTCGACCATAACGAGAAAAAAAAAGAAAAAAAAATCGATTTTTGACGAATTTGGAAATTTTTTAAAATTTTGACCAACTCTTAAAAAATTTTTTTGAGCTCATCTTTGGAGAGGTCTCTTAAAACATGATATACTAAAATATTGCCATACGAGATTGAAAAAAAAATTAGTCGGTTTTTTGCGCCATCCTATTCTTCACCTTCCCTAC
>JAKCPI010012233.1:0-17797 GCA_023213315.1 Euborellia annulipes | reverse complement strand
TTATTTAAAATTTCCATATTAGTATAAGATTATCACTCTGATTAGTAGGCTATCCAAAACTATTTTTGACTTTTAAAATTAACAAAATCACTATCTCTAACTCTAGGCCAAGCTCTTTTACTTCTGGTTTTGGTCTTGATCTTCGAATAAAATAAGTTACTGGATATATTAATAAGACCTTTTTTAGGTTTCAACTTACCATTATTACTAGGGAAATTAATCTGAGAAACAACTAAATATGTTAAGTTATTCTCATTTTTTATGTTCATATAGAGTATATAGTCACATAAAGAGAAACATCACTGATAATACCAACTTATGGTATTGGAAATTCTCTCTAGAAAGCCTCATGAATATGAAATAATCAAGCGAGTCTCTTTAGATCTACGCATATGTATTTGGGAAAAAAAAAAATATGTAATAAATTAAATATTAGAAAAATTATAATTAATAATTTCTGGTTAGTTTAGGAAAGGGGGACACTAAAATTAATTTCTTTTGTTTTGGAAAAACTTTTTTCCAAATGGTTCTTGAGACGAAATCTTTACCTCTCAAGACTATTTCATAGAAAGTAAAAACTTATTGCTTAAGTACTAAATTAAAATAATAAATCTTAATAAACAAAAAAGTATTGCATTATTCTAGAGAGGTTTTATTTAAATTGAAAAAATAAATGGTAATACCAGGTATATGAAAGTCTTTAATCTTTAATTAGTAAAAATAAATGTAAGAAAAAAAGAGAAAAGAAATGCTTAATAATTACCAGAGGAATGTATTGAAATGTTTATGTTTTGAAATTAATCCCGAAAATTTTCAAGACTTGAAATTTAATTTTCTCCAAGATGTTTAAAAATATATTATTAGGGTTAGTTCCTTAATTGCGTCATTGACCCGGTTTACCTCTTCCACTTACTTTCTTATGCAAAATTAAAATTAAAACGTAAAAATGTTGTCTTTCTATTTTAAATGAAGTGCTTGCAATTAGATATAAAAAAACGAGAAGGAATAAAATTTGGGGTGTGGGTTGAGAAGCGATTGAATTATTCAAATAAACAATATTATGATGAAAACAAATTGAATTAGCAATTCATTAGGTGTCTATTGAAAAGAAATCATATTTACAATTTTAATAAAAATGGATCTAAAAGATTCGCGTAAATTATAAGAATAAAATCTTGGATTGAGTTTATTTTTCCAATTTCGTTTTATATTTAGAAAAGAATATTTAGCAGAGAGGGAAAAGGCTTGCTTTTTATTGTTCTAGGCGTCATAGGTTCGCTTCCCAACTTGACAAAATTTTTTCCAATTATATTGGCTACCATTTAATTTAACTAGAGCATTGATGGACGAGTAAGAGCAGCTATAGATAAAAGCCTCCGGAGACAAGTATAATATTCTTAACTTAAAGTAGTCGAGATGGTAAAGGCGTCGTATAAATTCATATATGAAGGAAGAAACCAAAAGCTCGAGTTCAAACCTCTCGAGGAACAATTTTTTTTTAGGGACTTATATTCAAATTGGTCTTTTTTAAAAATACGAATACCTGAACAGAAAAAATTTGGCGTGAATGGTCGCACAGCACACAACTTTCTCTTATTTATTTTGTTAATTGAATGTTGTGTTCTGTGCTTGTCTCATCGGATTTTTTGAGTCGACACATAACATAGCAAGATATTTATTAATTCGTTATTTTGTTATTTTGGGTGTCTCAAAACGTATATTCCATCAAAATCTCGACAATAAATTTTTGACATGAATCCCAATACTTTCTCTCTATATATTATATTTATATATAATTACTGTAGGTAAGAGAAAGTAAACAATTACTTTCTCTCTATATAGGCCTATTATGATAATAGTATATATATAAAACGCTAGAGGTTAGCATCCGGTCTGTGTGTATGTGCCGATCAAGAAGCTGATTGGCTAGAGTTACAGGAAGTGAAGCGGGAAATTTAAAATTTAAGTTAAAGAGGGAAATTTGAAAATTTCCAAATAGCGAGCAAGAATAAATGCCAAAGGCTTCCATCGGAAGACGGGCTTTACCACTGGTATTTATATATTGATATTACGCAAAAGAAAGTAAAATGCTTTCTTTTGAAGAAAAAAAGACTTTGTTCGAATTTATTTTTTATTTCGTTTTTCTCAATAAATTACAAATGCAGACGAAAATTGACGATAATATTTCTTTATGAAAAAAGTAATAAAATATTATTAAAAATTTCAATGTATACATATTGTATTTTAAGTGTAGTAAATTATTATTTGCAAAATTGTCCTAGATTCTTTATGAGAAGCCATTTTATAATTTTATGAAGCAATCTTGCCAAATAACTTTAAAAGAAGACCATTACATTTATTTATATTATAAAAAATTCATTCACTTACAATTAGGTCACGAATGTCGATCAAATTAATTTTTGTCCGTTTCTTCGCCTTTTTCTTTTACTCTCTTTGCATAGAAACGCCCGGATTTTGTCATTCAATTAAGTCGCTTTGCCTGAAAAATACCCTAGTGGGTTGAAAGGGAAAAAAAGGAGTTCGAGACCATTTTCTTAATGGGAAAATTAGGCGTGGCTAATTAACGCCCGCTTATGAATTTAACACCCGTCCCTAAGCCTGGGATGGGGATAATTAACCGACTCTAAAAAATATTTGATATTTAAAATGAAATCTGAGAAAGAAACCCAGAGGGGCATTTTAATTTAAATTGGAATAAGGGAGTCTTAGGCCTAAGCCCATGATTACCAGCTTACTTTCTCTTTCGCTTTCTTGGTAAAATTTCTAAGGGGTGAGATCAAAAAATTCCACCTGCTGAATGAAAAGTCAGTTGTTTTATAAATTACTTTTATTTTCATCTTATCTAGTCTTTTTTTCACCACATTTATGAAATAACATTATTCTTTTTAGGAGAAACATTTTTGATTAAATCATATTTGGTTGCCTATATACAGGCGCTTTTAAATCTTAATTTAAATACTCCTCTAAATACTGTAATTATCTTTAAAAAAAAAATCTTTTATTTAATCGATCGTAATAGCCTATAATAAAATTAAACTTTTGACTTTATAGAGTCTCTTTCTACTATAGTAGATAGCAGTGCCACAACAAGGGTGGGACCGAGGGGGTGCCAGCCCCGGGCGCATTAAAGAAAGGAGCGCCGGCGAGGTTTATATTTTTCACAAAAAAAAAAAAAAAAAATTGTATTATTCATTATAGTGAAGACAAAAAATAAGAAAATTATTTTAAAATAATATTAAATAAACAGAAGGAGCAGGTGCAGCCAAAAAATAAAAGCTTCCGATTTAATACAATTCAATGAGACGTTTCGGGTGAATTTTATTTACCCATGTCCTGGCGATGTGGGCCATCGTATTTATTTAGTGAGAAATACGATGGCCTACATCGCCAGGACATATGATACATAAATTTGCATGTATTGCCCTATTGACCAACTCCGGGACTTTTAACAATTTTGAAGGACTGAAGATAGGTAAATAAAATTCACCCGAAACGTCTCATTGAATTGTATTAAATCGGAAGCTTTTATTTTTTGGCTGCACCTGCTCTCTCTAGAAAAACAGCCACTGACTTCATTGATAATATTAAATATTTTTTTGTTATTAGAAGGAATATATAAATCTAATATTTATCTCATTTAGTCGTCTGGTCTAGTGAGGGGGAGTTGGAATTAATCCACGGGCGCCAGAGGAAGGCATTTTGGCTATAAGCAGATTTAATGTTAAATAAATATTTAATAAAATATTGTATATTTTTTTTTTGTGGGGGGGAGGCGCAAATTATTTATTATTATATCAACCAAATTATAATTTTGGTCCTTAGCACAAGTTTTGTTAGTTGCGGCCCTGATAGATAGACTCAAGAATAACAAATAAGGGATGGTAGTTTCGTCTTTTTAGTACTCCTTTAGCCTTTAATAGTAGGTATTTAGAAATCTCCAAACACATACGAATGTGCAAATATTGTTTTAAAACTCTTTTGAACATAGAAATAGCAAAACGTTTTGCTCAAAGCCAACTCACACCGATTGAGCAAAACGCTCAATGGCAAAATATTTTGTTCAATGATGTCGAATCATATCCCAATTGTGTTTTGCCTCCTCGGTGTGCATTGACCCATAGAAAAGCATTGAAAAAACAGTTTTAGGCACGATTAGTTTTGTTCGAAAACGTTTTTGCTCAATTGGTGTGCGTTCAGCCTGACTAAAAGAAAAGAAATGAGTATAGTATATTTAATATTCACTCTTCCAATTGTCGGAAAATCATAAATAACCTCTATCAGTTCTCATCTCTCTTACCTTTCACAGATCGATATTTATATATCCTATACTTAATGGTACTTGATAGTAATAACACATTTTTCCTTTTGTTGAACAGACGAAAAGAATGTCTCTTGATTGATCTATACGTATATATACTATTAAATAATTCAAGGTTGGCTCTAAATGAAGATATGAAGTCAATATTACGATAATAAAGTCGAGGCCATTTGTGTCTCCTGAGATTTCAGAATTATTATAGAATAAAAAAAAAAAAAAAATTTATTCATGCTCATCACAATTTCCTAGCTATAGGGTGATACTAAATTTTATATCTAATATTTTTTTTAAGAATTTATATATTGAAATTCACTAACTTTTATAATTTTTTTAAAGGTGCATTTCTTTACTTGTTTACCAGGACATATATACAAATCAAATTTTTATCCATTTATTTTTAAAATTTTAGATTAAAAATAAAATTTTATTCCCAAAAAATAGGCCTATTTTTCTCAAATCTCGGGCAGGGGATGATTACCCCATAGGGGGGTACCCCTTGTATCCCCCTTGTAATATATACACTATATAGTGAGAAAGTATTGGTATTTGTATGTCGAGATTTTGATGGATATACACGTTTTGAAGTTCCTCGAGTCCAAAAAAGTGGTTATGGCAATATGGTCTGTCTGTCTGTGTAGGAATTGAGCTTGGAGGTTGAAATTTTATATTTACGTTAGGCACCCCTTCCTCCCTGAGGCGTTTAAATAAGCCTTTGTTCAAAAAAGTACTAGTACTGTACTTTTTTCAGTTTTTTTTTTCGATTTTCTCAAAATTCGCTCCAACCATTTTGATTAATTCATCAATTATTTTTTTAGATGCTTTTTAAAATGCATATTCTTATTTTGCCCTTAAAATCTTATGAAGACCTTAATAGGAAAGATAGGAAAAATGGTTGCCATGGTAACAGAATATAAATATTTTTCTGTTTATAAATTTTACATGTTGAATTAAAGTGTACCGTACTGTCGGAAATTAAATATATGTCGACAAAAAAATCTGCTGCGACCAGTTACACCAGATCTTTTTTTTAGTAACAATCATTTAATAACAAATTTTTCTATCGCTGTCTATTCGTAAATTTATTTGGCCCATTTCCGACCCAATTGAGAGTTGTTGTCGTAATTAACTCTTCAGGACGGGTTTAATTTGTCACGTTCGGGGCGTCCAACATCCAATTCATTCCGGACAACATAAGTGCTTTCAAGAACTTGGACAATCAAACCCTCTACCCCACAACCATCAGCTTCTTTATATAGAAACTGCTCATTAACAACAACACTAAACTATAGCAACAAAACTTTGTTACTATTTACTTTGTACAATTAAAAATCATTTAATAACGAAATTTTTTTTTGTGTCTGAGCGTATTACGCTGATTATTTTCACCCATACATGTACTCTTTTGTTGGTTACATAAAATGTTTATATAAAATAAAAATGAACATGGGCAGGTTCACTGGGATAACATAATAAAATATTAACATTTTCCAATTGAGGTTTTTGAAAAGTGAATTGAGAGTGAAAACAAGTCGCTGTTTGAATTATTTTAAGCCAAATGAATCAATATGGATAGACGTGAACGTGTGTACGAAATCGATGTATCGTGAAATATGTTTTTGGCCGTTTTTTGGGGACAGGGGTTGCTTTACTTGGATTAATAAATGATGAGACTTTAGGTGAAATATTTACCATTTTCCTTTCTTTTGCCACCGAGCTTTCCTTAAGATTATTCTCAGACTCGTCGGCAAAGAACCACTCGGACACAAAAGTCAGCCTTTGAATAAGCAACCATTTATGAATTGTTAATATTCAACAAGCCCTAAAAAAAGGAGCTCTCGTTTTTTTTGAACTTTTCTTCTGGTATTTTTTTAGAGTCCATTTTTATGCAGAAAATACTAAAAAGATTCCATTTCTTTTTCTTGCAAAAAAAAAAAATATAAAATAAATAACAAACTATTTTTCTCCATTTTTTTTCCTGAGTTGAATTTTTTATAAATTTATTTACTAAATTTGCAAGGAGAGGAAATTTTAAGAGATAATTTTTGGAAAAAAAAAACATTAATTCTGGTTTATTTTAATTTAGTAATTAATAATACTGTTCTTTTGAACTAACTGTTAGCATCTACGTTAAAATACAACGTTTCGGCCATTATTTCTGCAGATAATTTTTCTAAATACTAGTTTTTTTTTTTTGTTTTTTTTTTTACTATTCTCTAATTTTATTAACTTCGCCCTCTTGGGTTTCTCTTTTTTGCTTTCTTATATATCCTCATATTATTTTAGAAATTTCCTTAAGGACTGTCTTTTCCGGTTGCTCCTTGGTAGAATTTTTTCTTGTTCAATGAAGTCTTCTCCAACTAATTTCTTTAAATTGTCAGCCCTGCGGCGGACCCCTCTTTCCATTCTTGTAATCTCTAAAAGGCCCCTCTTCGAACATATAAAATATCGATTGGTAGTGGAGATATCCACAGACAGACGGACAAAGACAAATATAAATTATAGGCCGTGTTCCCAACAATGGGATCTCAATTTGAGCCTAAAAAATAATCCAAACATTTATTATCTCTAATGGTTTATTTTTCTTCACCTTTTACATATTAAATAATTCAAATTTTCATTATTATTTTTACTTTCTAATATTTTATTTAAAATTTTGGCTCTGATTAACAACCATTTGACCAGAAATTTTCATTATAAATAACTAATTATAATACTGGCTGTGAGTATTAAATATAGATATATGGAATGGAGTCTGCCAAGGAAAAGTAAAAACAAATTTATACTGTTGACGTTTCGAGGGTTCGTCGCGCATCCTTCGGGACAGTCTAAGTGCCAATTGTTGCAGATGGTAATAATTAGATTGACATTTGACATCATTAAACAAATTTAACAACATTAACAATGCATCATATGTTTGTTGAATGATTTAATAAAGGTTTTGGTATCTTACTCGACATGTGTTTAAAAGCAAGGTTACTTGCACAATCACATCATTGTACTACACTCGAGAGCAAAAAAATCGCACACCCCCTACATTTTCACTTCCAACTTGAATATTTTTTAATTTAATTTTTTTTTTGCAAGTACTATTTTTATTAAATTAAAGTACACACAGTTAGCTTTTTAAAAACACAAAATGTTAACCTTTGACCCGCAAAATCATTAGATAACTAACAAAAGAACAAAAAAGTCCGAAATTACTCGTTTGAGATAACGATGTTTGTGAGACTTTGAGAAGGTGTAAAAGGGTAATCAAACAATGAAATTAATAAAATAAGCATTTATTAATACGAGGTATTACCTCCTCTAGCCTGAATTACTGCTAGCATTCGATGTTTCATCGAAGAAATCAATTTTTTTAAATAATCCTGGGGTATCATATCCCATTCTTCATTAATTGCGGTTTGAATCTCTCCGAGACTCGTAGGAACCGTATTTCTTGATCGTACTCGTTTTTTTAGTTCGTCCCATAGATGCTCAATGGGATTGAGATCTGGGCTTCGAGCAGGCCACACCATAACTGACAGTTTAACCTCTTCCAAGTATTGGCGTACTATAGCAGCGGTGTGCGGTCTTGCGTTATCTTGCATGAAAATGAAATGTTCACCGATATATCCGGAAAAAAGGCACTACGTGATCCACCAGGATCTCTTCAATGTAGCGTGTGGAAGTCAATCCACTTGATCGGTGGCCTATATTGGGCCCTGTGATAAATACCAGTTCAGTTTTCGCTTCCAGCGACATGCCTCCCCAGAACATGCACGAACCGCCCCCATATGGAACACGCTCAGAAATGCAACACTGAGCGAAACGTTCTCCAGGTCTTCGGTAGACTCTCCCTCGTCCATCGTTACCATGAAGACACATCCTGCACTCATCAGAGAACAGTACTTGTTGCCATTGATCCATAGTCCAATTCACGTGATTTTGGGCAAACTGAAGGCGAGCTTGCTTGTGGGCTGGAGTCAATTTAGGGCCGGTTGCTGGTCTGTGCGCTGTTAGCCCTGCTTCGGCTAGTATTCTTCTAATTGTCCACCGACTGACTTCCACTTGTCTAACTTCCTGGAGCAACTGCCCGAGTTGAACTGCATTCATCCAGCGATTTCTTAGTGAATTTGATACAACAAAACGGTCATCGCGCTGTGTTGTAGCACGTTTTCGGCCAGATCCTTGTCGCCTGGTATAGCCTCCAGTCTATTGATATCGCTGGTATACTCGTCGAACAGCAAATCGGCTTAAATTTAGTTGTCGCGCAACTTGACTTTGGTTTTGCCCTGCTTCAATTAGTGCAACAACTTGAGACGCTGTTTCTGGTGTAGTATTCATTTTCTCGTTCTGAATGATGTCTTATTCGATAAAAGACCTTTCAGGCTGCAAGTTGGTATATTTAAATGTCGTTTCGACGAAGCTTTAATCTTTTATACCTTCTAAGAGTCTCACAAACATCATTTTTTCAAATGAGCAATTCCGGAATATTTTTTTCTTTTGTTAGTAATTTAATGATTTTGCAGGTCAAAGGTTAATATTTTGTGTTTTTAGAAAGCTCAGATTGTATACTTTAATTTTATCAAAATAGTATTTGCAAAAATAAAATTAATTTAAAAAATATTCAAGTTTGAAGTGAAAATGTCGGGGGTGTGCGATTTTTTTGCTCTCGAGTGTATTAAACACACACACACCGTGTATGATATCAAAACATTTATTAACTCATTCAACAAACACATTTTATTTTATTATTATTCTTGCTATTGATGTTATTTTATATTTGTATTGTATTGTTGGTAATGTTCTTTCTAAAATGTTTTTGTATATGTATATATTTTTATATTGGTTTTGTTTTGTAAAATGTTGTACAGTGGTTCTCCAATGGCCTCTGGCTTAAGGAGGGAATAAAAAAAAACAAAAAAAAACAGATTGTTATTCTTGTTAAACTTGTTTAATAATGTCAAATGACAATCTAAATATTACCATCTGTAACAATAGACACTTAGACTGTTCCGAGGAAGAACGCTGTGTTTTTTACTTTTCTTTGGCTGACTCCATTCCATTACATCTTATATTATAAATAACTTTCTTTTATTTATTTTCCAAAATTTTTAAAACAATTTAATTCTCTCATAGCCCTCGGGGCTTGGCGTAGGGGTTAGCGTGCTAACCTCGTATACCAAAGGTCGCGGGTTCGGACCCCAGGCAGTCCGATGATTTTATTTTAGCCATTTAGATACCAAATAAGAATGCCTGGACCCCCAATAGATATATTAAACATAAGAGTATCGTTTAAAGTTTTAAATGGCCTAAGTTGCTGATAAGACTGTGAATGAGAAAAAAGTGTGTGATTAAAAAAAAAAAAAAAAAATTATCTCATAAAATTTCAATTTTTACTTTGCTTTCATCAACAGAATATTTTTTCAATCAAAATGATTCTCTTCTTCTTACATTTTTCATTTGAATATTTTATATGATTGAAAATTAATCATAAATCCGAAAAGCTATTACATTAAAGATTTCTAGAATAGAAAAAAAAAAAAAAAAAACGATTCAAATTCCAATAACATTAGTCAAACGAGCAAAGAGGGTGTCTACTATGTCTCTATCCTTCATAAACTTAGTGTGCAAACTTTAACTTTGAAGTTCCCCTTGAAAATGTTCATGTTTGGAATGGCTTTCGATTCGAATTGTCTACTATGAAGGAAAAAGGGGGTGGGAACGGGAGAAGGAAGGATGGGCGCCTCTTTTAGCAAAGTAAATGACTCTAAAAGTAACTTCCAAGTTTTAGTAATGTGTCGCAATAACGATTTTAATTATTGTATGATAATAAATTATATAGAAAGATAGGCTCATTTTAAAAAGACAAATCGACTATTTAATAAAACCGTCACGTGTTTTCTAAATGAATTTTCTCTGTGGTGGTGGTGGTGTTTTATAATAGCTATAAAATATTGTATGAACTAGAAATGGTCGAGATAAAGCCATTAACTCGATTTGCGGAGGTTTGATTCGATTCGCACGGAGATTCAAGCCAGAACTTGTTCCCCGGAGGCGCTAGGGGTACCTGACCTGCGGCCAGTTTAAGCTTCGATGAAATCCCGACGGGATTCGCTACAGTCCAATTAGGATTGCGGGCAAACTAGGCGAAAACTCAAGCCGACGCCGTTAATAAATTTGCAAGAGCTTTATATGTCTTATTAAGTGCATTAGCCCTTCCCAGGGCATGGGTTTTGGGTCTTAGTTAAGGGGAGAAGAAGAGAACGGATTGCATCCGAAAGCTACAGGGCAACTTGTAAGTTCGAAGAGAAATATCGAATCAATCGTTTCTGCCCTATTAACTCCCCCCCCCTCCCGGCTCTTTCACTTCCGCTGATTAATTAACTTAATTTATTTGAAATTTGATTATAGGCACTTCAAGGTTTTCTCTAGTGTGAGTTTAAAAGATACTTAGGCCTAAGTATACTAGTTTTTTTTTTGGTCTTATCGAATTAAAACAAAAATAAAGGACTCTAAAAAGCAAATAAAAAACTTCACTTAATTATTCATGATTATTTTAATTATAGTCGTTTACGTTTTTGAAATTCCACAGTCTCTCATAGAATCCATAAAAGAAACAGACGATAAAATATAGGATGTTTATTTAGTGTGGCTATCTTTTGATCTACACAAAATTTCTAAAATTCCGAGAATGACTAGACTATCTTTCATGGACAAAAATTTTTACTTTTACCCAAAATTTTACAAAAAAGTATACACATTTTTCTTTCTGGAATTTTATTTCTTTTAAGTACAAATGGCATTTAGATTAGACTCTGAATTTGAGTTTGTTTTCAAGGCAGACAAAGCAAAATAAAGTAAAAAACTTTTGAACAACAATGTCAACGTTTCGGCCGATTCTTCAGGCCTTCATCAGAACAGGTGTTTTTGGTTGCCTCAATCTTAGAAGGGGCTCTTGGCAACTCCTGACATAGGTGCGAACATTTGTCAATTGAAATGACTCAGTTGACACTCTTGAACCCGAACTCATGTCAAGTGACTGTCTAAGCTCGAGGCAAATAACAACATCTGTCCTGATGAAGACCGGAAGAATCGGCCGAAACGTTGACATTGTCGTTCAAAAAAGAAAAAAAATAATTTGTTTTTCATATTTTGCCTTGGCTGCCTTGATCTTCTCATTAGGCCTATTGTTCTTTTCGAAAATCATTGAGATAAATTCGATGTTTTGGAAGCGTTGAAATCAAATTTTTTCTTTCTTTCAAAAAAAAAAAAAAAAAATCTCTAAATCTCGGAAACCCCGAGAAACCAGCTAGTGGAAGGTCTCCAGATTGTCATCAATACAATAAAATATATATATCTAAACCTCTAAATGGCCTCAGTAGCCGAAAGGGATAATCAGTGAAAAAAATTTGACCACTTGATACCAAGAAACACCGATAATTTTCAGGAATGATTGAGTTTAAATGTTTTTTTTTTTTTTTTAATTCGATATCCATCCTTAGTTTATATAGTATATATTTTTGAGATATTTCTTTATTTCTTCTTTTTCTATTGAACAGATTTTATAATTTGCAACATATGACTAGCTCTCTCTGCATAAGTCAATTAGGTCTATCTATATCTTTGTTGAATTAGCTGAAAGCAATCCCAAGTGATGATTGCCATCCTTTAGGGTTTCAAGCACCTCTTCACATTCACAAAACATATTTGTAGAGTTTTCCAAAGGTTTCAAGTTGAACTTCTATTTATAACTTAGGCAATTTAAGCCTTCTCGACTCTTATTCTACTTCTCTCTAAAAGGGTTCTAATTTCAATTTGATCTTAAATTAAAAAAAAATCCGGTGTGACTGTCGCACAGTCCACAACTTTCTCTTACCTTTGGCAGTGGTAGAACACCAGCTTCGTGAACCTAGGAGTTCACGAAGCGATGAAAATCCTATATTTATTTACCGCAACAACACTTTTTTTTGAAAACTGAGATTCAGGTCTATTCTCTAAAAACAGACGTTAAAATTTAACATCAACAAATGGGTGTTAAAAAGTAAATTAATAACATCAGCGTTAAAAAATGCTATTCTCTAAAGCAAGTTTTAACAGCGGTGTTAACATTTTATTTTTTAACACCAGCTGTTACCGATTCATAAGAAGATAGCTGTTTTCTGCTTGTTCGTTTTTTTTTTTGAGCCCTCGATAACTTTTATAAGAAAAATATTATTAATAAATTTTTCTTTTATTTTCTGTAAGAGATTTGATTTTCGTTTGGAAATCGATACGGTGATATATATCCTTCGACTAAAAGTTAATCGTCTTAAATGTTCTAAAACAGAATAAGAGAGGAGAGCTCTGAAACTTTAAATTAAACTAAATAGAGATTTGCATATAAACTAGCCTAATAAGAGCGAAAACAGGAAAAAAAAAACGACCGAGCGAATGGGAAAGAAGCAAATAAATAGCGCCACAAATGCAATATCATACAGTTAATGGGGTAGTTTACAAACTCATTTGTATATTTTACAAAGTTTTTTTTTTTTTTTCGTTTTTATTTGTTAAGATAATTAATAGAATAAGCTTGGCAAAAACAACACCAGATATTATTATTTGAAAATTTATTTATTCTTCTCACTTCCCAAGTGGGGGGGGAAGGAGGAATTACCACCCTCTAAATAATCATATGTTTTTAACTTGTTTGTAAAATAACGCAGTGCACCATTTTCTTTTAAGTAATTTATTCACCTATAACATTTTAACATTTATTTTTATCTCCAGCGCGTTTGAACAAAAAAATATTCAAAGTATTATATTTCGAAAAAAAAAAGTTTTTTTTTTTAATTGAGGGAGGGTTACTCTGCCACCCCTCTTAATACAGAGTAGTTGTTATGTAGTTGTTTTATAATTTAATTTGCTTCAATACAATGAATTTTTTTTTAAAAATGATGAAAAGAAATAAAATTACCGAAACGTACTCTTGATGAAAGATTAAATTGCCTAAAAAAAATAATAAAAGTTACAAACAGCTGCTTCTCAGTCAAATTAAAAAATAATTTGAGGTCTTATATATATTTTTTTTTAATTCGTTTTAAGGTCTTTTTCGGCATCGGAGACCCCGTTTAGACCCCGTCCAATTTATTTCAATTGATTCAATAGAAATAAATTTTGTCGCCGGGGACGGGATGTGAATCCTTGACCTTTAGTATCAGGAGCCAATCTCTACCTCTGAACTCTGGAGGTCTTATACTTATTATGATATTATGATATGATGAAACTAACATACAGGGTGAATCACGGGAACCCGTCTTTATTTCAATTGGATTAGTAGCTAACTTTGATTTTATATTTCTCACCCTTAAAACTTAAGAATAAGATCTCATAATAAATATACCCTTTTAGCTAGTCCTCGGACCTTGGTGTAGTGGTTAGCGCGCTGGCCATTTGTACCAAGGGCCGCGGGTTCGCTTCCCGTAACAGGGGACAAAGTTTATTGGCTACCAATCAATTTGAATAAATAGTAATGACCTTCGATGCCGAAAAAGACCTTAAACCAATTAAAAAAAAAAACTACCCTTTTAGCTATAACAATTCTTCATTCTTGTCTTGCTCAATTAGACACAATGCCGAGAGACAAAAAATGATTGAATCAATAACTTTTTAACTCAAAAATGAGTGCTTATTAGTATACCAATATTTAACGCAATCTCTAACATGTCTTAGATACCAATAAATATGCTTTAATATATAAAATATCAGTTAGAATTTTTTTAAAATTATTTCCGCATCGAAATTTAACCGTTATATAATTACCAAGTATAATATTGTATTATTGATCTCTAAACTAATTTTCATATGCCTACACTTTCTAGACACGATTTGAAGACGCTTGGGTTGTTTTAGTTGAGATTTGATAGAACTCTAATGCAATTGAATAAGACCTCCGGGTAATATGAATATTAGTTAGATAAATACCAAAACTAAAGTTTGTCTACTCAACTAATATTTATTTATTGATATTTATATAAAGTTATTGAAAAATCAATATATTTATTTAATCATTACTAAAGTGCAAGAAAATTATTTAAAAAAAAAATATAGGCCTATTTTGACATTTCCAGTTGAATGAATAGAGTTTAGAATTTCGTAAATTTATTTACATGGGTCTTAAGTGAATTACTGTACGTTTGAGAAAATTATTTTTATTAATAAATCTGCACATGGACTATGGGGTGTTTTTACTTTCTCTTACTTATGTATATATGTAATATTTATATAGAGAGAAAGTATTGGATTCATGTCAAAAATTCGATGTCGAGTTGATGATTATACACGTTTTGAGGTCCTCTGAATCCAAAAAGTGGTTTTCCCAACATGGTCTGTCTGTCTGTCTGTGTGTCTGTGTGTTTGTGAACAAAATATCTCATGAACGAAAAGAGCTAGGAAGTTGAAATTTTATATTTAAGTTAGGCACCCCCATGGGACGTGACACGAACCTTTTGAACAAAATCGGCCAAAATGTACTAGTAGTAGTAGTAGTAGCTCTTCTTGTCACGTGCCAGGGGGTACCTAACTTAAATATAAAATTTCCACTTCCTAGCTCTTTTGGTTCTTGAGATATTTTGTTCACAGACACACAGACAGACCATGTTGAGAAAACCACTGTTTCGGACTCAGGGGACCTAAAAACGTGTATTTCCATCAAAATCTCGACATTTTTGACATGAATCCAATACTTTCTCTCTCTCTATATATTAACATATATAGAGGCAAGAGAAAGTAAAAACCATTTAAACAAAAATAAATTTTGTATTTTTCTTGTTTTATTTATTTAATTTAAAATAAATATAACGAAGGCAGGACTTTCTTTTGCGTTTGTCTGTCTCTTTTGAAAAGAATAACAAAATCAATATCATTAAGGAGATTGATATTTTAAGAGTACTTTAAAAGTTAATTAATTTAATGATATATTTCTTTTGACTTCTCTATTCAATGCACACGCCCTCTTTCTACCCCTTCCCCTTTCTAAAACCAGACTTGTTGAAATTTTTATTATGTATGCTATTGAATTGCTGGCCTCTTGAGAATGAGGGCCCGGAAGTGGACCAGAGGAAACCTCTGACCAGATAGAGGGCTGCAATGTAAATATTAATAATTGAATTTGAACTCGTGGCCGGTATTTGATGTTACATTCATATGCATGTGAGTGAGAGGAGTGATCTGATAGCATGCATGCTCCTCCCTCGATACCGCTAATGAGCGAGCCTCTCGCAAATTACCCATAAGCTGTGAATCCTAGGCTCAATAGTTAATTAATTAAATCATAGTTCCTGGTTCTGAGAGCCAGGCGGGTTTGAATTACGTATGTGCTCTCTATATTATAGTTAATTATATCAAACTTAACGGATGAGAATACCTTACGATTAATAATTTATTTTTATTGAAATTGCATAGTCTCTAGGTATTGTTATGTTTATTAAAATTCTAAATTAAGAAACTAACGTATTACCATGTATCTTAGAAGTTTCGCTTTTTTTCTAAAAAACCTTTCTCTTACCTCTATAAATGTTAATATATAGAGAGAGAAAGTATTGGATTCATGTCAAAAATTCGATGTCGAAATTTTGATGGATGTACACGTTTTGAAGTCCTCTGAATCCAAACAAATGGTTTTCGTTACATGGTCTGTGAACAAAATATATCAAGAACGAAAAGAGCTAGGAAGTTGAAATTTTATATTTAAGTTAGGTACACCCTTGTGACGTGACACTAAGCTTTAGAACAAAATCGGCCGAAGAGTCCTAGAACTTTACTGATGTACTTTTTCAATTTTTTTCAATTTTCTCAAAATTCGCTCTAACGATTTTGATTAAAATTAAATCAATTATTTTTTTGATGTTCTTTCAAATGTATATTCTCATTTTGCTCTCAAAATTGTTTGAAGCACACTTTACTCTTGTACTTCATAGGAAAGATAGGAGAAATGATTACCATGGTAACAAAATATAAGTATTTTTCTGTTTATAAATTTTACATCTTGAATTTTAATATTTCGGTGGAAAGTAAATATATGTCTACCCAAAAAAATCTGGTGTGACATGCACAGAACACAACTTTCGATTACCGAAGGTAAGAGAAAGTTGTGTGCTGTGCTACCAGTCACACCAGATTTTTTCTTCATTTAATAATTAAAAATGAAAATTGTGTGTTCAACATAAATTTTAGTTTATATATATATATATTTTTTTTTTGAATCTCATATATCTTTGGTTGTATTGTTTTAATAATGCATCCAGGGGAGGTTAAGGATTAGGGGAGAGGATCGATTCAGGCAGATTATTTTAATTCCTAATAGATAAATAATTACATAAAATAATTATTAGAAGTGTTTTATTTAAAAGGGAATCAATTCCAGGGGTTGAAATAATAAAGCAAAAATTATTTCTTTTCTAATTAGCTCTAATAAATAAATATCTCTTTGAGTTAGTTAAGTCCGAACCCCGAAAATATTTAACTATAACGGCCTCAAGGCTTTGCCACTTACAGTAGTGTGTTAGAGCAGACCCAGATATCTGTCCCTCTACTGGTTTAACAAGCGGCGCACAAGTGGAAAATTTTTTCTTTAAAGTTTTACACTTTGTGACTTTCAAGACTAACTGCATGTAAGGGGAAGTGAGTTTTATTGGTGCAGGTCGAGGGTCCGGTGGCCTGGTGCAATGGACAGCACGCCTATGCCCCGGAAAGGCTGGAGATCCTGGGTTCGATTCCCGGGAGCCATGGGTTGTTTGGCCTCGTCAATAAATAACACACAACTATGTTAGGTATATACATAAATACATAAAATAATTATTAGAAATATTTTATTTAAAAGAGGGTGAGATTTAGGGGTGGAAAAATAAAGCAAAAATTATTTCAAAATCTGATTAGCCCTAATAAATAAATAAATACATAAAATATCTATTAGAAGTATTTTATTTAACAAGGGGTGAGTTTTAGGGGTGCAAGTCTTTTAAAAATTATTACAATTCCAAAATACTCACTAATAAATAAATGAATAGAATAAAATCCTGTTTGTTTGCAAATGACAAGCATTTTTGAAAAGAGAACTTTTTGAATATTTATTTATTTTGGGAGCTCCGAGAAGCCAAGTTCTTTACTTTAGTTGCATTCGAGTCGAGTCAGGAGCCGGTCGCACGGACTTTTCTCTCTCTATAAAGTGTTTAGTGGGTTAGTTCTATAAGATGTCAACCCTCTCAGCTCAACATTTGACTAGATGCCGTCTATTAAAGGTATTTAATATTTGCATAAAGGGTTTGAAATTTTATTTTTATATTTAGAATCTTTTTTCTCTCTGTAAATATACTTATAAAATTATCCAATTCTTCACTATAATGAAGTCGTGTAACCAGGGATGGCGAGAGAGGGTGTAAATCATCCCTTTAAAAAATAAAATACTATTTTTCTTTAAATTAAATAAGCCAACATTAC
>JAKCPI010012232.1:0-94681 GCA_023213315.1 Euborellia annulipes | reverse complement strand
AGGCATTCTTATGTAAGCCATTTTATTTGGTATCCAAATGCCTTATATAAAATCATCGGCCTGGCTGGGGTCCGAACCCGCGACGTTTGGTATACGAGGTTAGCACGCTAACCTCTACGCCAAACCCCGAGGGCTAAAATTTATAAGTATGGGAAAAAATTTATATTTTGTTACCATGGCAACCATTTCTCCTCTCTTCCCTATGAAGTACAAGAGTAAAGTGGTCTTCAGAAGATTTCAAATGCAAAATGAGAATATACATTTTAAAGAGCATCTAAAAAATAATTGATTTTTGAATTTAAAAAAAAATCGTTGGAGCAAATTTGAGAAAATCGAAAAAACTGAAAAACTACATCAGGAAAGTACTAGTACTTTTTGGCCGATTTTGATTAAAAGCTAATTTTCACGCTCTCGGGGGGTGTTTAATTCCTTCATGCTTAAAATTGAACACACACACACAGACACACAGACAGACCATGTCGCGAAAACCACTTTTTGGATTCAGGGGACTTCAAAACGTGAAGAGTCCATCAAAATCTCGACATCGAATTTTTGACATGAATCCAATACTTTCTCTCTCTATATATATATATGTACATATATATACATAGGTAAGAGAAAGCAAAAATTAATAATTTTCCTTTACAAATACAAAAATAAATCAAAGGGAAAAAACAACAGAAAATTTTTACAAATAATCAGTAGGAGAAGTATCAAGAATTGAATAAAAATCATTCATTCATTTCTTAATAATTAAACAAAATATTGTTAAATATCATACATTTAGGGCCGGTTGCTTCACTTCTAGTCAACTAGCAATTATTATTATCATTTAAATTGTATCTTTTATATCGATTACAACTCTATTGTCTATTATGTGGAAAAAATTTAAAAGTTAAGCTCCACCTAATCTTTTAGCAAGTTTAATAACTTTAGTAAGTCCTCAGTCCTCTGACCCCTGCGTACGTGTTACTGTTTCTTCTATTATAGACATGAACCCAAGATCGTGTCTTGATTTATTATTTCAAATTCCAAAGTAAATGAAAGCTTAGTATTGCTTTTATAAGTGCTGGCTTAAAGCTTTTAGAACACCCCTTTTAACATTTATTATTTGATTTCCATAATGTATGAAATTCATATGAAATGTACATCACATTATTAATTAATCAAATTAAACGTGAGATTTGTTTCACTCTAAGCTTAGAAGGATTTTCTTGTGATTAAATAGTAAAAAGCAGTCAATTTAATTGATTATATTTAAACAACTTTATCTTAATTCCAAGGTGCAGTTATAAATTGCTTAAAGAATCATTCTACCAAATGAAAAAGGACATAAAAAGCATTCATCAAAGAAGAGTTGTCGCCTCTAGCGGACAAGAAAATCAATGACTTTAATCAAATCAGCACCATATAGGCCGTTCGATTTTCAGAATTTATGTACATACGCGTCAACCGTGGAAAGGGCAAATTTTCAAATGGAAATTCACTAAAAGAGAGTATGTTCCCTCCCTCTAAAACATGTCAGAAAACAAGTTTTTTTTTTTTTTTTCTTTTTTTTTTTTCAACTCTGAAGAATCGCAATAGATCCTGGATGGAATCCCGTCACGGATCTTCATTTTTTTGTTTTATTTTTAATATAAAATAATAAATTATTAAAGATGATGCGTAATTAATTTACCCTCATCATTATGGATGATGCGATCATTTTATTTATTTTATCAAATACATGGGATCAGGGCCAACTGGAGAGAAGTGAACCATGCGAAAAATAAAGGCCTAGGAAGACAAGTTATAGCCTATTTTTTTGACAGTCCCATAATTAAAGATTTAGAATAAACCTCTCCTCAGTATTTTAAAGATTTATTCAACCACAAAAATAAAATAAATAATATTTTTTAAACAAATATTTTGACTCTATTTCTCTATTTTTGAATAAATCATTTTTGTAATTTATATTTGTACATTTTCATGTTTAAATAAAATAAAAAAGATATAAGATGTGTAAACTAAATTTTAAGAAGTGATTTATATTTATTTATCAGGCTAACATTTTTACGTTCTTTTATTATATTTTTCAAACTTTAAAAAGATTTTGCCAGTTATTTTTATTCAAAAATACTTGACCTATAATAGAAATTACGTTACTTATTATTTTAAAAATAAGCCTAATTAAAGATGTTCCCAAAGGAAAAACCCACCTTTATTATTGAAAAAAAAAAAATAATATTGAAAAAAAAAAAAAATAATAAAGAAAAAGGATAAGATAGAAAGGAGTTTTTGGCTTAATCCTTGCCTAGGAAATTTTTTATTTTACTTCATTGTATTGGAAGCTACCACTGTAGCTATTGGTACATACTTTTGTAAATATTTGTTTACTTTAATCCCTGAATGGCCTCAGCAGCTAAGAGGGGAAAAAAAAGAAATATGTTTTATTACTGAAATGAAGCCGCTCCACACAATTACCCATAACTTAATTCACTAATGGATTTTCCAATTAATTTGGTTCAGAAGAGAAGTGTCAAATATCTATAAAAATTAACAAATGGATTTCTTAACTGTTCAGATCTAAATGTGCGCTCTGAAAAAGACGAATAATGTCATTGTTTGAGTTTCCTACATTCAAACAAGACAAAAAAAAACACGATATTTATCCAGTGGCATCATTTAGAAAGGGAGTGATTACGGGCATTTATTTTAAATTTTATTTTATGCTAATTAAAATATTAAAAAATATAACTAGACTCTTTAATTATGATAAATCGATTATTTTATTTATAGTTTTTTTGAGAAATTTAATTAAAAAGTATAAAGTTTGTTGCCCCTTAAGAAAAAATTTCAAGAAAAAAAATATGCTCCCTCCCCAAGAAAAATTCCACGTTATGAAAAATATTTTCAGCAACCTAATTACTAATAGTATTTACATTTTTTTAAAAACCTTTCAAATAAATAAAAAATAATTTTAGCTGTCACGGGCTGAGTAAGGAATAGAGGTTCGGCAAGGATAAATAAAAGCTTTTCTCTATAATTTGGAAGAAGAGCTGTCATCAAAATTGCTATAATTAACTAAGACAAAATCTTTATTGATCTTCAAAGTACACAAGTACGCTTAAAGCCAAATTAAGATATAATCAGAGCCATTTAAAATGTCATAGCTTACTCATCACAAAACTTGAAAGAGAAATGCTTATCAAGTTCAAATGTTTATTGGAGAGTAAATCTCCTTATTCTCAAAGCATAGATGTTACTCTAAAATTTTAAAATCGGCCAAAGAGTACTAGTAATTTACAGATGTACTTTTTGTCAGTTTTTTTTTTTTTTAATATTCTCAAAATTGGCTTAATGATTTTGATTAAAATTCATAAATAAATCATTTTTTATATGCTCTTTAAAACGTATAGGGCCTATTTTCAATTTTCCCTCAAAATTGGTTGAAACACACTTACTTTTCTACTTTATAGGAAAGATAATAATAATTCGTAGTTGCCATTGTATCATAATAACTTATAAATATTTTTAAATTTTACTTCTAAAATTCTCTATACTGCCGGAAACAAAATATATGTCGACGCCAACAAATCTGATGTGACAAGCACACAACACATCTTTCAATTACCGAAGCCAAGTGTGCGTCCGGTCACATCAGATTTTTTAAATAATTCTATATATATATATATTTATAAAATATAATTTACCTAAATTATTCCAATTATGATAGTGGTGAACTTCCCTTTAAAAGAGATATACGGTATGACATTCTTGTTAACAGTATATTAAAAAGTTCGCAAGTCTTTTATCTTTGAAAAAGAAAAAAATTGCTTGAAACTTGAGAATTTCACGCGACTTGGCAAAAAAGGTAAAGGGAGAGAAAGGATCTTTTCATTTTAGAAGATGAGAGCAATTTATTCTTCCATTGATCCAATAATGTTCCTGTTATTGAAGAAAGAAGATCATTTAAGGGCTTGTCAATGAATTTAAATGAGTTTGAGCCTTTGTTCATTCTGGTTTCACCTCTATATTTTAAAATTCCGGACATTAATCCTTGGTTTCATCAATCATTTTCCTCTTTTATTTTTATTAAATGCTTTTATTTTCCTTTAAAATTCTTCCACAATTAAAAAAAAAAAAAACTTTATTTTGTAGACATTTTTGGAACGAAGTTCTTTAACATGGCTTACGCAGGGTGAATTGGGAGAAAATGTTAACGTCTATATTAAAATCATATACAGTAAATACTTGTAAAAGAAATCTTATAAGACTTGATAAAAAGAAGAAAATAAAAAAATCCAAAATTAATTTTGTAAATTTAGTAAACAGTCCTATTCTTAAGAGCAGAGCTTGTCTCGTGATCGAGGGTTGGTTGGTTAGATTCCCAATCAGAAGGGTTATTCATGTATTTAATTAAATTATCATCTGATTATGAGGAGGCAATGGCTAAGCCGGCTAAGCTTAGGATTACGGAGTCCGAAGTCTCAACACGACTCAGGTTCGGATCCAGCTTGCCGCAAATAATTCAACCATCCTGCCGAAGTCTCCTCTTAGGCCTCGGGTACGATACGAGCGGTGAGCGGCAGAGCGGTGAGCGGCAAAGCGGTGAGCGGCAAAGCGGCAGGGCGGCAGAGCGGCAGGGGGGTGTATGATATAAGCGGCAAATTGAATCAGCGAGCGCAATATTCAAATATAAGTGAAAATTCGAGTCGGCTAGAAGCCCTTTTATCTATTCCTATATCTTATTTCAATTAAGCATACAATTATTTAAATTTTAAAATCACAAGTATTATATTAATATTATTATTTTTTTTTTATAATTAATTTTAAGTGAAAGATTATCATATATTTTTTTGTATTAGATTTTCTGTCAAATTTATTAAGTCTCAAATTACTAAAATAAAATTCAATTCTATTTCAAAATATTTGACACTTTATTATCATTTATCATGCAATGAATGAATTTAACAAACAAAAAGAAATTAAATATCATGTTTAGAGGGGCCCAGGAAATTCTTTGTATGTGGTAGGTCCTTTCTTATCGAGTTGTAGTAATAAAAATTAAATTTCAATTTCCAGAGCATTTTAATTTAACTGACAATTCGGCATTTGTTGCAGGTTCTTACTAAAACAATATTTTCAAGAACAAATTATTTCATTTAAGAATTCTTGCTATTGTTAACACATAAATAATTTGATCTTTAATTAATTGAAGGAAATTGGATGTCACAGCGACTCTTGATGAAGGTGTGTTAATATATATATATAAACACAAAATTATTTTTTAATTTATATATTTATTAGCACTTAACACACAATATATATATTAAAAAAATATTTTGTATTTAGTTATATATATATATCAACACTCACTTTCATCAAGAGTCGCTGTGACATCCTGTTTTCTTCAATTAATTTAAGAACAAATTATTTTTGTGTTAATTCATATACATTGCCTTCTCATTATAAATGGGTTGATTTTGTCGAATTCCATCTTCACATCGTTATCATAAGATTATTTAGTAATATTAATGTCATCAAGCACCACACAAGGATAAATCATAAATAATCTTTGCAATTTGTGCTATATTTTGACTTCTTTCCTTAAAAAAATATAATTTTTTATGCTTTAAATAATTTGTTTTATTAATTAAATATACATACTGCCTTTCTTATTGGTTCAATTCTTGGATTAATAATATATTTACCAACATATTATTCCATATTTCCTTTATGAATTTGTCTGATAGATCAAATGTGTGTGAAATTTATTGCTTCCATATCGAACTGTCAAAGTAAAAGTAACCTCACTTTTTGGTTAAAGGCGGCCATTTTCATGAGCGGCGGCTGGGCGGTGAGCGAAATTTAATGTCGGGGTCGAGCGGCGAGCGGCGAGCGGTGAGCGTCAAAAGTTGCCGCTCTGCCGCTCAGGCTTATCCTAGCCAGCAGCCACCCAAATACATTGAAACCAATACGTACAAAAAAGTTGAGCGAATTCGCTCTGCCGCTCTGCCGCTCTGACGCTGCCGCTCTGCCGCTCACCGCTCGTATCGTACCCGAGGCCTTAGGGTAGGTAGGGGGATAGCCCCACCGTGGTATCACAAAGGGCCTAATTGGCCTAAGTGTGTTCCCTCTCTGGGAACGGCCACTTCAACCTAACCTAACCTAACCTATCATCTGATTATAGATAAATAAATAACACAAGGTTAAGTTTCAAAAAAAGATTTTATTTTAGCTTATGCGCATTTGCACGTTAATACGTCATTTTCAGAGCCATAACACAAACTGACTGTTACATTTATTAACAATCTTATTTATATTCATTATAGATGGCAGTTAATAAATGTAATAGTCATTTTGTGACATAGCTCTGAAGGAGACATATTAACGTAGAAATAAGCTAAAATAAAATCCTTTTTGGAGCTTGACCTTGTGTAATTTATTCATCTATAATTAGATAATAATTTAATTAAATTCAAGAATGTTTCAACTAGTGCCAGCGGTGAATTCTTTGGATTATAGTTATTTTTGTATTACGTAAGTAGAGGTCAAGGAGTAGGGATGTTAATCAGTTGCTTACTTAAACGTTTAAAAAAGTCGTTTTTTCCTTAAAAAAGTTGAATAAAAAAATTAAATGTTTATATATGCAAGGGTTTAACGACTCGCTTATTATTACCGATAAGTGGGAACAATAAAAAAAGCGTTGTAAAATTGCTTAAATAATGGCCTACTTGAATGAACCCTGAGAGATTTTTTTTTTCTAAAAACACACTTTTTTCTCATTTACACTCACACTCACATTCACACAGCCTTTTCGGCAACTCAGGCCATATAAGAATTCAGGGGCGTATATAGAAATTTTTTTCGGGGGGGGGGCCCGAACTGAAAATTTTTCTGCGGAAATTTTTTTTTTTTTTAAACTAAATTTTTTTTCACACGAAATTTTTTGCGGAACTTTTTTCTTTGCGGAACCAAAGTTTTCCATCCTGCGGAAAAATTTGTTGCGCTGATGTCTGTATATTCCTATAGGAATATATATATATGTATATGTGTTTGGGAAATTTCGGGGGGGGGGGCCTCGCCCCCCCCCTTATATACGCCCCTGTAAGACTTTGACAATATCCGTTAATGATTAATATACATATTGGAGGCCCAGGCATTCTTATTTAAGCCATTTGGATACCAAATGGCTTAAATAAAATCATCGGACTGCCTGGGGTCCGAACCCGCGACTTTTGGTTTACGAGGTTAGCACGTTAACCCCTACACCAAGCCCGTGGGCAAACCCTGAGAGATAAAATTTATTTAATTGAAAAAAACCTCCCTTTCCAAAAAATTTTTTTTTCTACTTTCCACCTCATTCTTTATAGTAGCTATATTCGATATAATAATAGGGACTTCATTTTATTTTTTTTAAATTTCATAATAGGTTCAAACCCCTATTATGGTAGCTCTTTACTTTGAATTTAGCCTATTTTTACTTTCTCTTACCTATGTATATATGTAATATATATATAGAGAGAAAGTATTGGTTTCATGTCAAAAATTCGATGTCGAGATTTTGATGGATCTTCACGTTTTGAGGTCCCCTGAATCCAAAAAAGTGGTTTTCGCGACATGGTCTGTCTGTGGGTGGGTGGGTGGGTGGGTGGGTGGGTGTGTGTGTGTTCAATTTTAAGCATGAAGGAATTGAGCTATGAGGTTGAAATTTTATATTTAAGTTAAACACCCCCCGGGACCGGAAAAATAAGCTTTTAATCAAAATCGGCCAAAGAGTACTAGTACTTTACTGATGTACTTTTTCAGTTTTTTTCGATTTTCTCAAAATTTGCTCCAACGATTTTTTTTTTAAATTCAAAAATCAATTATTTTTTAGATTCTCTATAAAATGTATATTCTCATTTTGTGATTGAAATCTTCTGAAGACCACTTTACTCTTGTACTCCATAGAAAAGATAGGAGAAATGGTTGCCATGGTATCAAAATATAAATATTTTCCCATACTTATAAATTTTACATCTTGAATTCAATTGTACCCTACTGTCGGGAACTAAATATATGTCGACACAAAAAATCTGGTGTGACAAGCACAGAACACAACTTTCGATTACCGAAGGTAAGAGAAAGTTGTGTGCTGTGCGCCAGTCACACCAGATTTTTTGTCTTACAATGAAAGTGAAATGTTCGTAAATAAATTAATTTTTTACTTTCTCTTACCTATGTATATATGTAATATATATATAGAGAGAAAGTATTGGATTCATGTCAAAAATTCGATGTCGAGATTTTGATGGATCTTCACGTTTTGAGGTCCCCTGAATCCAAAAAAGTGGTTTTCGCGACATGGTCTGTCTGTGGGTGGGTGTGTGGGTGGGTGGGTGGGTGGGTGTGTGGGTGTGTGTTCAATTTTAAGCATGAAGGAATTGAGCTACGAGGTTGAAATTTTATATTTAAGTTAAACACCCCCCGGGACCAGAAAAATAAGCTTTTAATCAAAATCGGCCAAAGAGTACTAGCACTTTACTGATGTACTTTTTCAGTTTTTTTCGATTTTCTCAAAATTTGCTCCAACGATTTTTTTTAAAATTCAAAAATCAATTATTTTTTAGATTCTCTTTAAAATGTATATTCTCATTTTGCAATTGAAATCTTCTGAAGACCACTTTACTCTTGTATTTCATAGGGAAGATAGGAGAAATGGTTGCCATAGTAACAAAATATAAATATTTTCCCATGCTTATAAATTTTACATCTGAATTCATATGTTCCGTACTGTCGTATATGTCGACACAAAAATCTGGTGTGACAAGCACAGAACACAACTTTCGATTACCGAAGGTAAGAGAAAGTTGTGTGCTGTGCGCCAGTCACACCAGATTTTTTTATAAACACTTTATTAAATAAATTCCTCTGTTATTGGAAATTTACCTGTATTTTTTTAATAAAAAACATGATTAAACTGAATTTGTCAATAATAAGATTCAATTAGAGGGAGGAGCAAATGGCGGTAAAAACAAAATCACTTTGAATCGATTACCCTGACAATAAATAGTCTGGCATATAGAATGATTTTTTAGCCTCTGCTCTTCCCTCCATTTTATTTGATAAAATCCTAAACTAATTAACAAATTCAATTTGATCTCAATTGATTTAAGTAGCCTATGTTAAAGCAGGTCTTTTTGATTAATTTGTAAATTTTTAATTCTAGTATAGGCCTACATGTATAGATACAATAACTAAATTATAAAGAAGATCTATAGGTGTTGGATGGAGTCAAGAAGTTATTAAATAAAATGTAATGTTTGTCATATGGCAGGGGACATGGGTAGAGTCAGGATAAGAAAGGCAACGGGATTCCAGTCTCTTGTCCCTGGATTAAATGGTTGCGTCGCCTGCTGAGAAGCGGTTCGTCACAGGTACCGACCTACGACTCACTTCCTTGGGAGAAAGTCTCGCCAACATAGCCATACCATGTTTTATTCATGCCTGGGGAAAAATACATCGACTAACGGCTTTCAGTTAAGAATCTTTGCTCGTTAAAAACTAGGAAAGAATAAAGAGAGAAGAGAGAGAGAGAGAGAGACAATTAAAATTAATTATTCCATCAATTGTTTTATAAAATATTTAAATACCTCGCAATCTCTCCATTTTAAAATGTAAATTTGTATATCCAACTCAATTACTAATTCAATAATTTCTAGATAAAATTATCATTCATTAATATTTTTCTTTACGAAATTTCCACTACAAAAAATAGATGTCAAGAGTTTAAAATTAGACCTATCCAAAGTGAAATCTCATCCTGAAAAATCAAAATACATATTTCAAAATAATACAAAATTGTTCGATTCAGTATATTGAAGATATTATTTGTGACCGGCATATGAAAAGGTACCAAATCTTCACTGATTAAATTTTCAGAAGAGCCGATTTACTAAGTATGTACAGTGAGGGACAATATTTAGTCCCACCCTGCGTTTTCTACTTGTGATTATTTCAATGTTTTTAAAAAAATATTATATATATTTTTTAATGGAAACTTTCATAGTTCAAACCTAAAAAATCTCCAATAAAGATTTTCATTTTCTTTTATAAAAACAATGAAATAATCATAAGTAGAAAATGCATGGGTGGAACTTAATATTGTCCCTCACTGTACGTATCTTACTGTCGAGAAATGAATATATGTCCACACAACAAATCTGGTGTGACAAGCACAGAACACAACTTTCTCTTGCCGAAGAATAAAAGAAAGTTGTGTGCGGTGCGACCAATCCCACCAGATTTTTTCTTAACAGTCCTAAATAAGAGTTAAATGTACTTTTAAAAAATCTATAATAAATAGAAATTTTGTCTTTTTTTTCTTTTTTTTAACACTGACACTTTTTTCTCACTCACACTCACACACGTTTACACAGTCTTTTCTCCCCCAAAAACAGAACGTGGTGGGGTAAAAGGGAGGTAATTTTACTTAAGAATCTGACAGAATTATCTCGGGACTCGAAAAAAAATTTCATTTTGCCGAGTAGTGTAATTAGTCTATGTAAGACAATTTAGAAAATATTTTTTTTTCAATATCTCATTATTTGGGACACTCTACGTCAGGGGCGTATATAAGGGGGCGAGGGGGCCCGGGCCCCCCCCCCGAAATTTCCCAAACACATATACATATATAGGGATATACAGATATCAGCGCAACAAATTTTTCCGCAGGATGGACAACTTTAGTTCCGCAATATAAAAAACTGTTCCGCAAAAAATTTCGTGTGAAAAAAAGTATAGTTTCTTAAAAAAAAATTTTCCACAGAAAAATTTTTGAGTTTGGGCCCCCCCCCCCCGAAAAAAATTTCTATATACGCCCCTGCTCTACGTTATTTTTGAAAGTGGAGAGGATATCTGGATGGGTGGGAATTAGTTGAGCTGTGAGCCAAACGGGGGTAAATGTCGTATATAAAGTATCTAGTGACTTTTATTCTCACTCTTTTTTTATTCTATTGATGCTCTTGGCTTTAGAAGATCCCAGCATTTTAATATATAATACGCGTATTATCATAAATAAATTTATTTTTTATTTAAAAAGTTTTTAACCCTTTTTCCGAAAAGAAAAACGCTGTATAGATCCTGCAATGCTTTATTATGGTATGGTAGTGATAGGCCTATAAAATTATTCATGATAGGCTCTCTCAAAACACCCTGTTATGACTCTCAATATAGATTTAAGATATTTTACATAGCTAACAACAATCTGACAATTATCAGGAAATATTCAGAATAAATTTATTTTACTTTCTCTTACCTATGTATATATGTAATATATATATAGAGAGAAAGTATTGGATTCATGTCAAAAATTCGATGTCGAGATTTTGATGGATCTTCACGTTTTGAGGTCCCCTGAATCCAAAAAAGTGGTTTTCGCGACATGGTCTGTCTGTGGGTGGGTGGGTGGGTGGGTGTGTGTGTGTGTGTGTGTGTGTGTGTGTCTGTGTTCAATTTTAAGCATGAAGGAATTGAGCTACGAGGTTGAAATTCTATATTTAACTTAAACACCCCCCGGGACCGGAAAAATAAGCTTTTAATCAAAATCGGCCAAAGAGTACTAGTACTTTACTGATGTACTTTTTCAGTTTTTTTCGATTTTCTCAAAATTTGCTCCAACGATTTTTTTTTAAATTCAAAAATCAATTATTTTTTAGATGCTCTTTAAAATGTATATTCTCATTTTGCGATTGAAATCTTCTGAAGACCACTTTACTCTTGTATTTCATAGGGAAGATAGGAGAAATGGTTGCCATGGTAACAAAATATAAATATTTTCCCATACTTATAAATTTTACATCTGAATTCAAATGTTCCGTTGGAAACTAAATACATGTCGACACAAAAAATCTGGTGTGACAAGCACAGTACACAACTTTCGATTACCGAAGGTAAGAGAAAGTTGTGTGCTGTGCGCCAGTCACACCAGATTTTTTCTACATATAGGCTACAAAATAAATTTGATAAATTTCATTGAATGAAAAGACAAATGATTGTATATTATACTCTATCTATGATAGTTTTAAAATACTTAACCTACTATAGTAAACCCGGTGTTATTTATTTATTTTCCATCGCATGATTTGAACATTTTTGAAAGAAATTGATTCGATTTTTACTCATTTCTTAAATATGTTTTAAACCGCCTTAGTGTAAAATAGTCGGTAGTGGGTGTTACAAGTTTTTACACATGCGATGGTGGGGAGGTAAGGGGGGTTTATTCCCTAAAATCTCCTGTATTCCTATGAATTATACTAATTAGTTTTATGAATTTTTCAATTTTTTCTTAAAATACTCTATTACCAGTATATTAATGCCTTTAAGAGAATGAGTAACTTTGATAAAGAATTTATTATTGCAGATATTGAATACCATCTAACTTAATTATATATGTAATTCAAAGAAAACAAATTCCTTTAATTAATTGAATTACAATTACTTTTCTCCTGCATATCTCCATGCTAAAGGCCCTAGGGGTATAAGAATGGTGAAAATGCCCTTGGAACATATTTCAATGATACATAGGGGATTTGTAGGTACTAATAAAATAATAAGATGCTGAAAGTTTCAGATCGCTATCTCAAATGGTTTTTGAGAAAAACCAAAATATGTATAAATCAGAAAAACATTTTTTTCTCAGGAACGGCTGAATCGATTGATTTGAATTTTTGATATGTTTTGGGGGCTGATGGTACCTTCTACGGAAAAAATCAAGACCTATATCGGATCATGATATCCTTGAAAAAAATGGCGTTTTTTGTTTAATTTTAATTTTTAACCATGATACAATTTTGGCACAAAAATGAAACAATTTTTTTTGAAATCCTCATTCAATTTCCTGTAAGTTCATAAGTTCATAAATTCATAAAAAAAGGTACGCCATAGTAGAAAAAAAATAAAAACCATTTATTACTCAAATATTGACTTTATATGTTTTGTGCTTTAATCTTGTTTTTTATTGCTTAAGCTTACACATATATTTTCATTTTATTCAAAATAACCAGTTTGTATTCATAACATCAACATTTTTTGCCTAAATCAAAAGTTAAAATTTTAAAAAATCTATAATCATTAACTATAATGCTATAAGATAAAAACAGTTTTTGATTAATGAATAATAAAAATACAAACTAAGATCAAAAAGATAAATCTTTCAACAATAAAAAATGCAGAATCACGTTTAATCAGGCTTCGTCACTGTCTTCTTCAATCACAGTTGAAACGTTGTCTTTATCTAATAATTTGCTCAATGTTTCAGCGGGCCTCACAATTTTTGTCAAATATCTTCCGTATGACAAATAATAAACAATGGCAGCAACATGAGAGCAACATCCAATTGTTCTAAGACCATTCGCACACTCACAGCTATGTCTTAATAGGCCTTTAGGTCCATTAGCATTTTTTTTATATTTAATAAAACATCTATACACTTTGTTATTAATATGGCGAGAGTGTACTTGAGCTTTAAGTATGTTAGTATGGTCTTTTACATATTAGATAGTAATTTCAGGGGCGTATATAGAAATTTTTTTTAGGGGGGGGCCTGAACTCAAAAATTTTTCTGCTAAAAATTTTTTTTTTAAGAAACTAAATTTTTTTTTCACACGAAATTTTTTGCGGAACATTTTTTCTTTTGCGGAACCAAAGTTTTCCATCCTGCGAAAAAATTTGTTGCGCTGATGTCTGTATATCCCTATATATGTATATGTGATTGGGAAATTTCGGGGGGGAGGGGTCCGGGCCCCCTCGGCCCTCCCCCCTTATATACGCCCCTGAGTAATTTATATAGTAGATTTATCTTTTTGATATTAGTTTTTATTTTTATTATTCATTAATCAAAAACTGTTTTTATCTTATAGCATTATAGTTAATGATTATAGATATTTTAAAATTTTAACTTTTGATTTAGGCAAAAAATGTTGATGTTATGAATACAAACTGGTTATTTTGAATAAAATGAAAATATATGTGTAAGCTTAAGCAATAAAAAACAAGATTAAAGCACAAAACATATAAAGTCAATATTTGAGTAATAAATGGTTTTTATTTTTTTCTACTATGGCGTACCTTTTTTTATGAATTTATGAACTGATGAACTTACAGGAAATTGAATGAGGATTTCAAAAAAATTGTTTCATTTTTGTGCCAAAATTGTATCATGGTTAAAAATTAAAATTAAACAAAAAACGCCATTTTTTTCAAGGATATCATGATCCGATATAGGTCTTGATTTTTTCCGTAGAAGGTACCATCAGCCCCCAAAACATATCAAAAATTCAAATCAATCGATTCAGCCGTTCCTGAGAAAAAAATGTTTTTCTGATTTTTACATATTTTGGTTTTCTCAAAAACCATTTGAGATAGCGATCTGAAACTTTCAGCATCTTATTATTTTATTAGTACCTACAAATCCCCTATGTATCATTGAAATATGTTCCAAGGGCATTTTCACCATTCTTATACCCCTAGGGCCTTTTATAAATGTAAATATCCCTATTATTTTCAAATTATTTATGTAGAGTTTATCTATTCATTGGTCCCGTTATTCCCAGAAGTGACAACCTTGTGTATTTATACCAAAATTCCTTTGCAAATTATTAAAGAAATAATTTTCCGCTTCAATCGCCCTTTAAAAATTAATTAGTTATCAAATGCTCTGGTTCTTTAATCAAAAACTCTTATATGAAATATAAGAAATGATTTGTGATAGAATTGATAGTCAAAATTAATTTGAAAAGGTAACAATTTTTATCTATTTATATACATTAGCGAACTTAGGACATGTAAATAGCATTTCAAATTGATCTAGTATAAGAAGAAATTAGAACATCTAAATAGGGAGTTTATAAAACGTTAGATGACTATAGTCAAAGGCCGATTGGTTTTCTCTTTTTAAATCAACTCGCGACATATATAAATTACAACGGTTATCGTAAAAGTCTTAAATGGCCAGAGCTGCCGAAAAGACTGTGTGAATGTGTGTGTGAGTGTGAGTGTGAATGAGAAAAAAGTGTGAATGTTTTTTTATAAAAAAAAAAAAAAAAAAATCAACTCGCAG
This sequence comes from Euborellia annulipes, assembly GCA_023213315.1. NCBI lineage: Eukaryota > Metazoa > Arthropoda > Insecta > Dermaptera > Anisolabididae > Euborellia > Euborellia annulipes. Next base: position 79,599 of record JAKCPI010012232.1, on the reverse strand, counting down.
AAAAAAAATTGTAAAAAAAAATAACAAAAAATTTGTATTCTCAAATAAAAAAATCTGGTGTGACTGGCGCACAGCACACAACTTTCTCTTACCTTCGGTAATCGAAAGTTGTGTACTGTGCTTGTCACACCAGATTTTTTGTGTCGACATGTATTTAGTTCCCGGCAGTAGGGAATATTTGAATTCAGATATAAAATTTATAAGTATGGGAAAATATTTATATTTTGTTACCATGGCAACCATTTCTCCTATCTTTCCTATGAAGCACAAGAGTACAGTGTGCTTCAAACAATTTTGAGGGCAAAACGAGAATATACATTTGAAAGAGCATCTAAAAAATAATTGATTTTTGAATTTTAATCAAAATCGTTAGAGCGAATTTTGAGAAAATCGAAAAAAACTGAAAAAGTACATCAGTAAAGTACTAGTATTCTTTGGCCGATTTTGATTAAAAGCTTATTTTTCTGGTCCCGGGAGGTGTTTAACTTAAATATAAAATTTCAACCTCGTAGCTCAATTCCTTCATGCTTAAAATTGAACACACACCCACACACCCACACACCCACCCACCCACCCACAGACAGACCATGTCGCGAAAACCACTTTTTTGGATTCATGGGACCTCAAAACGTGAAGATCCATCAAAATCTCGACATCGAATTTTTGACATGAATCCAATACTTTCTCTCTATATATATATTACATATATACATAGGTAAGAGAAAGTAAAAAATGCAAGAAATTTTAATCAATTTGTTTAATGGAAAAACAAAAAATTGTTAAATGTGTAAGAGCGAAAAGAAAAGTGAAAGTTATCAATTAATTATTCATTCCAAGAAAAATTTCAAATCACTTCAAACATTATTATTAATTCAGATTAAAATCTTATTTTTTATATTTTTTGTCTTTGAGCATCGTTTGAATTAAATCTGATTTGATTGTTTAATTCTTGGAGTCGAATTGTTCATTTTTTTGAAGAAAATAAATATTAATAATTACAGATTATTTTACAATTAAGATAATTAATTTTTGGTCCTGCCATCTTATTTATTTTTTAAAATCATTTATGAATTATTAATCTCAACCAAAAACATCGGAAATGCCTCGCATTATTTTGAGATATTCGCTCAGAAAGAGAAAAGTTTCTCAAAGAAATTTTTCCACGTCCCTATCTTTTATTAAGGATTTAAAATATTTCTTGATAATATATTATAGTCTTAGTGACAACTCGTCTATGTATTGAAATGCAATGGGCCATTGAAATCTATTGAAATAAGATGGCAGTTTCTTTGCTTTCTTTTGCTTTTTCCTTGCTCGGCGACGAGTCGCTCCCGCGACTCTTGATTAGATAGAAATAGAAAAAGGATTTAATTAATGTTTTAAATATTACATTTATTATCGTCAAATATAGCAGCTAAATATCATCATATATTATGCAAATGCCATCCATCAAGCTTAAACAAATTTAAACAAATCAATATTAAAATGAATTACTCTCCAAAATAAATTGCATGAACTAATCTAATAAAATTTTAATTTTTTGCAGATTCTTTGATATCATAATTGATATCTAAGCACAAATAAAATTTAAAGGGCAACATTTTAAGTAAGAAAAAAGCCTCAAATAATAGAGTTTTGCCATTCCCACCTTTGGATAATAGACACACCACTAATAATAGTTGAAAGCTCTGAAGGCGTTGGGAAGGCTAATCAATTCTGAAGGCTTTAGCCCAAACTTCCCACAGTGTCTCTTTAATAATTCCAATGCCTGACAGGATCATGTTCCAAATCATATTCTCTTTGAATATTTATTCCATCTCGGCCTACAGAGTGGATGGAATGTTCACTTTTGCCTTTTCATTGCCCCTTGCAAGATGCATTTATGTATAGATTTGGGGTTTTTTCATCAAATATTAAATGTAATTATGGTCTAGTTGGTAGTGTGCCTACCTTCTATACGGCTACGGATGCTGATAGAAGAGCGAAAAAATTTGAGAGGATCAAATAAAAGTTTCACTTAAAAAAAAACTGTATCTAATTTAAATAAACTTTTTAATAGCTATCCAATTATTTTATAATATAAATAACTGAATCAACATTTAATTAAAAGATGCTTCCTAAATAACGCCAAGGCAATAAACGTAATGTAGCTGTCAAAATACAAATTTTTGGAATAAATAAAAAAATTTTTTTTTTTTTTTTTTAACAGAAACTTTTTCCCCATCCACACTCAAACCCACATGCACACAGTCTGCAGTCTGTTCGGCAACTAAGGCCATGTAAGGGTTTATACGATAGTACTTAGGGGCCGAATTTCAAAAAACCCTGAAACAACGAATTTAGATTTTTACCTAAGGAAGATTTTAGTGAAAAAAGCAAATCGATATCTCTTCTGGTTTAGAAATTAATGAAGATCAAAATTTTACCCTTAAATATATTGTTTTTCACTAAATTGGCGATTTGGGGTACTTAGGGGCCGAATTTCAAAAAACCCTGAAACAACGAATTTAGATATTTATCTAAAGAAGGTTTTAGCGAAGAAACCAAATTGATATCTTTTTTGGTTTAGAAATTATTGTAAAGTCAAAATTTTACCCATAAATGACCATTTGGGGCCCTTAAAATGGGAATTTCGAAAAATCGCTTCTTAAATGAGGCCTAGGGCACAAATGTAAACTACATGCCAAATTATAGCTTTCTAGGCCTTAAGGCGGCCATACACGGCAGGTCCAAAATCCAAATTGGCCCGGCACCGATCCAAAACTCGCCGTGTATGGGGAAACCGAGTTGGCTCGGCGGCCGTTAGTTGGCTCTGTTGGATTTCCATCCGAGCCAAAATCCACAGAGCCAAGTCCACGAGCCTTGGATTTGTCCTCACCGTGTATGGCAGTTCACCGAGCCAAGCCAAAACTTGTGCAGCGTTGCCAGATTCATATTTATTTTTTTTTAGATACTTTTGATATTTTTTTTAAATTTTCTGAAGAGATCTTAATTAGGATAATTATTTAAATATTTTTTAAATCATTTTTTTTAATAAAATTTTGAAAAAGTACTAAAATTAAGATAATTATGAGTGACATGTCATTTGTTGGGGGAAGTTCAAATGATCAATGGTAACCATTCATCCCGCATTTTTCGGGGCAATTTTGCATTTTGATTCAATGACCCACAAAATGTCCTACATTTAATTTGTAACCGTTTCTTCACTTGTGTTTAAGATTTAAATAAAAATTTTCAATTTTTCAAAATTATTTAAATTATTTATGATATGAAAGATGACATTATATTGGGATATTTTTATGCAATTTGTCATTTTGTTGTATTAAACGAAATTCTATTTCAAAAAAGGCACAGATGTAACGAGCTACAAAAGGTTGTTTTTCCTTCTATAAAGGATTTAAATAAACATTTTTTATTTATTATTTATATGGTGACATATTTTCTGATATTTTTAAACAATTTTTTTGTCTTATTAAACAAAATCATTTAATAAATTCTATTTGTTTTTTCTTGTTGTATCTTCCTTATAAAAAATATATATATTTTTTTGGCATTTTTATTTTGTTGTATTAGGCACCGATTTGACAATTTACTAAGAGACTAACCTTTATTTACTCTTAAATGTCAAATTTCAAACGGGCCTGCTTGGCTCGGCCGTGTATGACCCCCTATTTTGGATCGGTCGAAAAATGGACTCGCGCAAATTGGCTCGGTCTAAATGGACCTGCCGTGTATGGCCGCCTTTACAGTTTAGGCTGTGCGATGATGGTCAGTCAGTCAGTTCTCTCTTTATATATAGAGAGATTATATGAATATGAAATAGATTTAAAAAAATCTGGTGTGACTGGCGCACAGCACACAACTTTCTCTTACCTTCGGTAATCGAAAGTTGTGTTCTGTGCTTGTCACACCAGATTTTTTGTGTCGACATATTTTTAGTTCCCGACAGTAGTAGGATTCAGATGTAAAATTTATAAGTATGGGAAAATATTTATATTCTGTTACCATGGCAACCATTTCTCCTATCTTCCCTATGAAATACAAGAGTAAAGTGGTCTTCAGAAGATTTCAATTGCAAAATGAGAATATACATTTTAAAGAGGATCTAAAAAATAATTGATTTTTGAATTTTAAAAAAAATCGTTGGAGCAAATTTTGAGAAAATCGAAAAAAACTGAAAAAGTACATCAGTAAAGTACTAGTACTCTTTGGCCGATTTTGATTAAAAGCTTATTTTTCCGGTCCCGGGGGTGTTTAACTTAAATATAAAATTTCAACCTCCTAGCTTAATTCCTTCATGCTTAAAATTGAACACAGACACACACACACACAGAACACACACACACACACACACACACACACACACACACACAGACAGACCATGTCGCGAAAACCACTTTTTTGGATTCAGGGGACCTCAAAACGTGAAGATCCATCAAAATCTCGACATCGAATTTTTGACATGAATCCAATACTTTCTCTCTATTATATATTACATATATACATAGTTAAGAGAAAGTAAAAAATTATTTTTGTGTGATGAAATTACAATACAATGCCTATAAAATAATCTAGTCTAAGATCCAGGGCCCATTTTTACAATTTATTACTATCAAGCTAATTTTCCCTGAGTAGCTTCATTTTGATGAGACGACCAATCTTACAACAATTCTTGATTGTTGTAGCTAACTGGAGTAGCAAGTATAAAATATGTCGATTTGACGATTCTCAAAAATTTATTATTATTTATGGGTTTTTTAATTAAATCTTAAGAAAATTATTAACATTATTGAAAAAAAAAATATTTGTCCTACAAAATGTATGGTTTGATCAAAGAGCCCCTCTTTCTAACATGTACATGTAATTCTTAAGCTGTAATTAAAAAATCATAAATAATAATAAATTTTTGAGAACCGTCAAATCGACATATTTTATCCCTTCTACCTCTGTTAGCTACCACAATCAAGAATTGTTGTAAGAGGAAAAATTGGTCGTCTCATAAAAATAAAGCTACCCCGGAAAGTTAGCTTGATAGTAATAAATTGTAAAAATGGGCCCGGGATCCTGGACTAATCTGTTTCATTGCTAATAATAATGTTAATGTGAAATATTAATTAATATTAATATGTTAATTATATTATTACACATATTATTATTACTTTACGTTCCAAGTAACAAAAGAGCATCCCCGCCGCCTGCTTTTTATTTATTTATTTATTTTTTTTTTTTGTTGATTTATGAGATAGATAAATTAATATTAAATTTTATGAAAAATAATTATTAAGTTGAAGCATATATGATTTCTAAGACGAGGAGGTTAGAGCAACAGCCACCAAAATCATTGAAATTAAGCGATGCCTAGCCCTTCATTCACTCTCTCACTAAATATACTGTGACTTAATGTTCTTCTTACAGTTACTGGGAAGTTATTCCACAACAGTATGAACCGGACCTTAAAAGATTTATCATATAGAGTAGTCCTAGAGAGGGAGGGAGATGTATAAACATTGTGCCTCATATTTCCGAATGCCGTACTAATTCTCCAGTTTTGCTGTTATTAATTTCATTAGGAAAATTATTATCTTCATTTGTTACTCTATATTCTCATTGTATAAATCTTTTTCTTTTTTTTTTATATTTCATGATTTTGAAAGATCAACATAAATCTGTCCTTAAATATTTCAAACCTTTATCGTCTCTATTCTCCTATGTAAAAGCAGGGAAAGAATTCTAAAGATATAAGATTCATATTCGGAAGGATTTGATTTTCTTAAATTTTTTGCCTTGTCGTGATAAGATTTAGTTGAACTTGGAATGAAGAGAATTATAGTCGTGATGAGACAAAAAGCTGCCCTAGAGACGATCTCTCCCTCCCTCCCCTAGAGCCTAGGCGCTACTTTTTAGCACCTGCACAAAAAATTTATGGACTTATTTCTTTTTTTTGTCTCTCAGATCTTTAGAAAAAATTTATACCTTAACGTGTATGAATAGAATGATTAAGTAAAGGGATTTTTCTTTATAAGGCATAAAAAAATACCTTCTTGTATGGGATTAATGAAATTTTAATTCAATAGCCTATATGACCTAAAGGAAGCGCGCCAAGAATAAATTTGCCTATGGCAATGGAATAAATAATTGACTACAGAGATATATTGTTAAAAGTTTTTTTTTTTTTTTTTTTTTTTTACAAAAAACACACACTTTTTTCCCGTTCACACTCACATTCATACACACAGTCTTTTCGGCAACTTAGGCCATTTAAGACTTTTTACGATACCCGTTATTTGTAAATATATCTATTAGGCGTCCAGGCATTCTTATTTAAGCCATTTGGTATCCAAATGAATTAAATAAAATCATTGGACTGCCTGGGATCCGAACCCTCGACCTTTGGTATACAAGGTAGGCGCGCTACCAACTACACCAAGCCCGAGGGCGTTGTTAAAATTAAAATATGTACAAAATATTTTATTTAATATTTATTCTCCTGGGAGGGAGTTATCACCCAGATCGCCCAACCCTCTCTCCTCCGGGAAGAATTTATTCTGTAAAGTGGAGATTAAATGATTACTAGATTGTAGATTTTGTCCTATACTCGGTAAATCTTCATATATTTTAATTAGGGATTTGCATCTTAAGATGTGAAGAATTCTTTTCAATTCTCTTGCAACATAAAACGATCTATTTCAATTTATTTTATTTTATTATTATTTTTATTATTTTTTATTTTTTTTAATTAAATTTATTTTGCACAGGGCGTTACCATCCTGCCATTTTTCCATATGGTGTACAATTTTAGTATAACAAAAATTAATAAGATAAATAATGGTCAGTTTGATATTTGTAATAATGATATATTCATATTTTTGATTATTTCTTCCACAATATTTGATATTATTTTTTTTGTTATTAGGTGATGATAATTCAGATGATATTGAAGGATGACTATATGCAAAGATTTTATCCAAAATATGGAAAATTAGTTCTTTCGGTGGGTTTGTATTATTTAGATAGGCAGGATGCTGGGTCAAGGGAACTTGGGGAATGAGTTTGATATATTTTGAGAAGAATAGAGTGGAGTGGATTTATCTTAAAAGTATAGAATTGTATCTATATTATAAAATTTTCTTTAAGTTATAGAATGGAACAAGATGATAAAATACAAAACCTTTTCTTAGATACCTTGTGTTTTCCCCTTTTACTCCTGGCCTAATTACCGTTCACAGCTGTTGGTTGAGATGGAATTTTCTGCCTGTCATATAAACACTTTCTCCCGGACCTACTTTCTCCCTAACAATGACGTTGTTGTTTAAGTCAGATAAACAGGGGTATCACCAGTCGAATGGATATTATAAAAGCCTCCTTTAATAATAATTTTACTCGCCTATTCCTTCACAATGAATTATAAACAATTATATTTAAATTATATATTTGCTTCATGTACTAAATATTCCCCTCCCTTCCTGAACGATAAAATTTATATGAATTATATTCCAATTAATTTGAATATGAATTGTATAGTTTCAAGATTCAAGTCGAAAGATATTTGTTCTTATTTTGTATGTCATTTTTTTCAGGAAGCCTATATTTGATAATCGTCTTTCGAAACTTTTTGTAGTTTTGTCAAAAATCATTCCACTTATTTGAAAAAATTGCTTTCCTATTAGATGTCGAAATTTCATTTGTTTCTGATTTAGATTAGCTCTTACTCTTGGATTAGCCCATTCTCCGCTCTATCAAAGTAAATTTCAACAAGTTTCACATGAGAATTTCCTTATTAAAAATAAATCCATCTTCACCTTAGCTCTTGATATTATTAAGAGAGATGCCACTTCAAAATTAAGATCTAATGAAATCCTTGGAATCATACTTATGTTTATCTCTTTATTTACTAAAGACGTCTGGCACAGATTTTCTTTGAAATTTCAATCAATTAAAAATATTCTTGGAATCATTGCAACTCAAAGTTATACTATATGTTAGCGACGATTGATTTTTTTTAATTCCCCCAATTTAACCCCATGACAAGTTTTAATCAAATTATCTATTTAGTAAGAATGAATATGACTAAAAAAATATTTCTATTGCCTTCCTAAACGGTGAAGAACCCTCGGGCTTGGTGTAGTTGTGAGCGCGCCTGCCTTATACTACCAGGGGTCAAGGGTCCCAGGCAGTCCGATGTATTTATTTAAGCCATTTGGATATCAAATGGCTTAAATAAGAATGCCTGGACTCCAAATATATATATTTACAAAAAACAAGTATCGTTTAAAGTCTTAAATGGCCTAAATGTGTGTATGTATGTGTGAATGTGAATGGGAAAAAAAGTGTGTTAAAAAAAAAAAAAAAAAAAAAAAAAAACGGGGAAGGATTAAAATCTCTGCAAATGAATTTCAAAGTCAACCTGGAATATGTTGACGAGAAAAAAGTTAATTAACCAAGCAACAAGTTTAAGTAATTCTAAAAAATATTATTTGGTTTTTCCGCATGAATTAGCCTATAATCATCTTTACCTTGAAAAAATTTCACTTCGATTTTGCTTAATCCTTTCTATGAATTTAATCAAGGCCGAATGGAGAGGAACTATTAGATATGCCGATCCCGCATCGGGGAACTAAGCAAGGAAACAGATAGATAATTGCTTTTTGAGGTTGTGGCTGTGATGTGATTATAATGGAGAAATTGGAGATATCAGCCGAATTGGGATTATCTAGGTTCAATAAAACTCCCAGAATAAGACGTTTCGGCCTAAATTTATTAGGCCATCTTCAATTATTGGGAATTTTACACAAATGCAAGTGCACATGTGATCAAACCAGGACTCGTCAATAATAAAATTTATTTGCTTCATACAAAATTATAAGGATAATCAATTATCTCTGGATTTGGGCACTGGAGCCATATAATTTTGTACCGTATGAAGCAAATAAATTTTGTTATTGACGAGTCCTGGTTTGATCACATGTGCACTTGCATTTGTGTAAAATTCCCAATAACTGAAGATGATCGGAAACGTCTTATTCTGGGAGTTTTATTGAATCTAGATAATCCCAATTTGGCTTATATCTTCAATTTCTCCATTATGACAGTTATATAATACGTTATTTGACATCGGGTCAGAGCTAAGAAGTTCAATTTGCCCTCTAATAAGATGATGAATCGGACAGACTTAATTCATTGATTAATATTAGCAGAAAAAATCTGGTGTGATTGGTTGCACCGGGAAAACTATTTATATTTATGTTACCATGGCAACCATTTCTCCTATCTTTCCTAAGGAGTACAAGCGTAAAGTGTACTTCACAAGATTTCAATGGCAGAATGAGAATATACATTTTAAATAGCAAGTAAAAAATAATTGATTTTTGAATTTTAATCAAAATCGTTGCGGCGAATTTTGAGAAAATCGAAAAAAAAAAAAAAAAACTGAAAAAGTACATAGTAAAATACTAGTACTCTTAGGCCGATTTTGTTCGAAATCTTCGTATCACGTCCCAGGGGAGTACCTAACTTAAATATAAAATTTCAACCTTCTAGCTCTTTTCTTTCTTGAGATATTCTGTCCACAGACAAAAAAAGACAGACAGACAGACCATGTCGCGAAAACTACTTTTTTGGATTCAGGGGACCTCAAAGCGTGTATATCCATCAAAATCTCGACTTTTTTGACATTAATCCATTACTTTTTATCTCCATATATTAACATACGTACGTATATAGAGGTAAGAGAAAGTAAAAAAATGACCAAAATTTTTTATTCTGGCCCAGTAGTAATAATTTTATATTCTTGTAGATTGTTTTCTCTTTTCCATTGTTTCTTTACAAGACATTTCCATTTACTGTATTTGCATGTTCTTCTATAGGAAATAGTCTATATAAAATATTATAACTCTCATTTATGGTAATATTTTCCTCTTCAAATATAGACAATTTTATAAACAAGTATCTATAAAGGTACTCAATAACGAATCCCACCGTGTTGAAGCAACCTCACGGTATAACTACAAAATGAAATTTCACGCCCAGAGAAAATTAGTATTTAAGAAAAATAGTCTGGTCCTCAATTTCCCATTTGGGAGCACTCAAAAAATTCAATATTAATACAATTCCTTAAACGCCCGTGCCTTAGGGCACAAGTCTCTCTTCTTATTTTAAGGTTTCGCTTCACTTCCTGAAATCTGTATTCAAATTATATTGACTTCCAAATAAACATGAATAATTAAGGACGATTTCTAATGAAAAAAAAAAAAATCTTAAAATGCTCTTTACCTTCAAAATCCATAAATTAAAACCATATTATTGATTCTCATTCCTAACTTTCAACTTTCATTGATTAAATAGAAGAGGCATGAATGAATGAGATTAAATATTAAATTCACTCTAACAATCAGTTTGAAAGTGGGTGGTAGTTAACAAGTCCAAAATAACTTATTTTACGCCTTGTTTCCCAATTAATTCCTACCATATTAAACTTAGCAAAACAAATTTAAGCAGCAAAGGCCGTGCTGTGAGGCCATCACTCCAGATTTTTTTAAATTAATTTACAAAATCAACGGACTTCACAAGTTCCTTTCAAAAATAAATAAAAATAATTAATATTATTGTAATTTTAAAGAAAAGAAATTTAACTGTTCTTAAGTTATTGATATAAAAATATAACAAAATAAATTAATAATTCATTTTTAAATTTTATTGGCAATTATCAACCCGTATACAGTGGCCAGTGGCGGATCCAGAGGTGTTTCTCGGGGGGGGGGTAATCTGGAGTGACTGGTCGCACAGCACACATTTTTTTTTCTTAATTTCGGTAATTCGCATTCTGTACTTGTTAGCCAGAATATAAATATAAATCAAACTTTTAAGTATTAATTTTTAAAATTTTACATTAAATATTTTCGAAAAAAAGTATTTTTTTCAAACCTCAGGGGGGATATTACCTCCTTTGCCCCCCTTGTATCCGCCCTTGACAGTGGCGTAGCGAGTTTAACCCGCGCCCGGGGCACAATACCTTTTTAGCGCCCCTCCCCCATTCGAAAACCCTATAATATTATATGTAAAATATACAAAATTATTATATTACACTGGCACTAAATTTAAAATATATTTTCCAGAAATCAATTATAATAAAAAAAAAATTATCCAGCAATTTTTCGTTTTTGTGGACCATTTGGCGCCCCTTTGTGAGTACCCCCCTCGCTACGCCACTGCCGGTACAATACAATTTCCGCACACATCCTTCCCATTTCCTTCAAACACATTTTATTTTCTCTTAACTATATATGTTAATATATAGAGAGAAAGTATTGGATTCATTTAAAAAATTCGATGTCGAGATTTTGATGGATATACACGTTTTGAGGTCCCCTGATTCCAAAAAAGTGGTTTTCAAGACATGGTGTATGTGTGTGTGTGTCTGTGAACAAAATATCTCAAGACGAAAAAAGCTAGGAAATTAAAATTTTATATTTAAGTTAGTCACCCCGGAACCATTTCCTTAAAATGACTCTCTTGAGTGTCCGTCATGACACAATTAACTGAGGCTTTAATTAAAGGAGTAGACCCATAAGATTCTCTCCCTCTTAATTACTTTAATATTTGCAAAAAATCTAAAAGTCGAAGGTCTGGTGCAAGTAGAAAGCACGTCCCGGTTATAATAACATTAATTATTCAAAAATATATTTAAAAACAATGAGTAAAAAAAGTTTTGCCTATAGAAATAAACATGTTGATGTTAATTGGTTGAGGTAAGAAATTGAATAGTAAATTCAAGTTCTGAAAAATAAATGATAAATGAAAGGCCAGGACACATATTCATTTAAAGGGTGGAAAATTGAGAGTGGGATTCATCTCGAAACACGCAGCTGGCTTGTTTTAGTCGATGCCTAAATATCGATTTGCTCCTTTTGCGTGGGTGGACTTCGCCTACACACTTTACTGACTCTGTTTACTATGTTGTTTCATATCTCGAGGCAAAATGTTTAGTATGACAACCAGGGAGTATAAATTAATAAAACTTATTCCTTCCCTGATTTTTGAAAAATAAGTAGTAAAGTCATATTACATTCCGGGATTTATTATATTCCTACTTTATTATAGTCTTTTATATTTGCATCTCGTAAAAAAAGAAAAATTTATCTAATAATTTCAAGTTTTCAGTGTAAGAATTAATTAACTTTCTGATTTGTCAAGTTGTTTTAAATCTCTCAGCTTAATGTTTGTTGCTGATGGCTGGATTATTAAAAGTTTTATATAGATCTGATGGCTTCCGCCCAGCGTTCAATAGTCTTGTTTCCAAGGGTATCTTCAAAGTGTTTTCCATGTTTTTTTTTTCCAATAGTCTTTTCTTCATCTTTTGACCATTTTGACTTTAAACGATACTTCATAATTGGACCCTGTTATGCAATGGTGTGTCAAAGACCAAACATCGAGTTTTGAGAAAATCAACATTAAAGTTTTTTGTTTTCATTGGATTATATATAATTTTTGTTGTCAATTGTGCAAGTATAATTAAATATAAATTTTTTTAGGACATATTTCATAAAAAAATACTATTAATTAAAGCATTTGAAACAATATTCCGTGCTTAACTCAATTTTGAATTTTTTGGTCTTTGACACACCATTGCATAACAGGGTCCAATTATCATCTACCTTGATCCAGGCACATTTTTTCAGAAGAAAAACTAAATTAAATTATTATATCAATTGGATATTATTTCTGGACGAGACATATAACGAATATCCAGAGATTAAAGCACCAACTTTGATGACCCACTGCCACATTTTATTTCGATAATATTTCGACCGGGCTAATAATTTTCTGGTCTTCTTCAGTACAAAAAAATACCGAGTTATTCATGTTTTTGTACTGAAGATGATTAAGCTTTATGCCGGTCGAAATATTAATATTTACGAAACAAAATGATGTGAAAGTAGATTCTCAGGCTATAATATAGTCTTATATTATAAGACTTAACGATACTAGTATTTTTATAATATATATATTATATTTGGGGCCAGGGGCGCCGGAACGAATTTGAATCAGGGGGGCAAAAAAATTTTTTTTAGAAAATTAAAATAATTTAATATGTTCAAATAGTATAAAACAAAAATAAATCTACTATAAAACTAAAAATTTTAAATAAAATCACAATTTTAATAAAATTAAAATTTTAAAAAATTTCCTAGTGATTTTATCAAAAATTTTTGGGAAAAATTTGGAAAAAAATGAATTTCTTACTCTTTTAATTTTTTTTAATTTAGAAGATTTTATTTTTCAAAAGTAAAAATATATCATTTTTAAAAATAAATGAAATAAAAGAAGAAATTTTGCCCCCCCTCTGCCCCCCCCCCTATAGGATTCCAGGGGGGCAATGTACCCTTGCCCCCCCCCCAGTTCCGGCGCCTATGTTTGGGGCCCAAGCATCATTATTAAAAGTCATTTGGCATCCAAATGGCTTAAATAAAATCATCTGACTGGCTGGGATCCGAACCCGCTACCTTTGGTATAGAAGGCAAGCACGCTACCAACTACACCAAGCACGAGGGCTTTTTAAAAATTAGCCTATTATTTTAGACCGGGCTAATGTTTTTTTTATTTAATTTTATCCTTTTCTACTACTGAGGCCATTTAGGGGTTTTTGCATTATATAGCTTTAGGTACGGGTGGCTACCGGGGGACGTTCCACACGCTAATTGCTCGCGGTCACCAATTCGAGGTTTCGCCGAGTTTGGCATCAATTAACCTCAACGATTGCGGTGACTGTTGCTCTTCTCCGTTACCAGGCCCTCTACTTATATAAATTGATACAATTATTAATCCACTGACATTATTAAATTTAAGGATTGCGGTGTGGGTTTCAAGTGAAATATTTTGAACAAAGGTTGTATTTATGTGAGTTTCACGAGGGTACCCTCGTGAAACTGACTTTTTTATTGTTAACATCTTGACTTTTTTGTATGATTTATTTTACCTTATATACTTGGTTGGTTCTATTAAAAAAAATGAGGGTGGCATTCAATTTTTCAGTGGAGTGCCGACTTACTTTTTTTTTTAATATCTATAATTATTTGTATTTTGCTCATAATTTTCTTAACTTTCTGTTTTATTTTCTACTAAGGAGAGTAGAAATAAATATTTACTCTAATTATCTCTCTCCATGCATTTAATTGAGTTTGTTTGTTCTTCACAAAGTTTTCAATATTATTCTCTAATATCGCTAATTTATCTTATATTTAAATTAGTAATTAGAAAATGAGATATATGATATGTATATAAACATTGTTTTGTTTTTTTACAAAATCTGAGAAAAATCGAAGTTCAAATTAAAAATATTTCTTCTCTCTAAATATAATTTAATCTCTATATAATCATAAAATAATTTAATACTGAAAATTTTTCAATTTAATAGATTTTTATTTAAATCTACTCATATCTATATAAATTGAAAGTAAGTGCTTTTAAAATGATTTGTTAACAAAACATGGATTGATGTGAGAGAGTCAAATTTCACAAAAACGATGTGAAATGTCAACTTGTGATTTACAGTAACCTACAAAAAATGATATATGATGGGGCCAAGAGAAAACTCTTGAAGGGTATTAATTACATCTTCTAGGACCCAATTTAACGAAATCATCATTCATGCTATTGTAGTAAGTGATTTGAAAGCGAATGCTTCCTTTTTACTTTTCCAATATTTGATATCGAGAAATAATAATGTTCAAGATTATCAATGAGACCGAAGAAACAAAGAATTGTTAAGGGTTAAGGGGCGTGTTTGTGGAGAGATCCTTCAGAGCCGCTGAGTTATAAAAAAAATTTTATCAATATCATTTATGCCAAATTTTTTTAATTGAATATTTTTTTTTTTTTTTAATTTTGATTTTAAGCCTCAATAATATTTAATTTAATGAAGCTAAGGAATTATTAATTTAATCTTTTAAAAATTATTCGACAAATCTTTGCTTCTCTAACCAAGTTCACTTCTGGTCTTTAAAAAGTTTTCAAATGAATCTAATATCGTTAAGTGGCCTTTGTCGGTGTGATAAGGAATCTCTCAAACATATTTGTCTAGAAATATCTATATATTAATATATAAAAGAAATATATAGAAATAATTATAGGCCTACTACATTAGGAGAAAGTAAAAGCGTGTATTTTTAATGTTTTTATTTAATTTTTCAAATTTCATTATAAATATAGTTTATATATTTAAACAATTCTATTTACTTTTATATATATGAATTATATATATATAGAGATATAGGCTATCTTCTATTTTATTATCTCATAGAATAGCCGCATGATATTCTAAGATGTGTTTAAATATTTGTAGACTCCTAAAACAAATATTACATTAATTTTATTGAGACTCGATATCATTTATCTTAATTCATCAAATATATGATTATTTAGGACAGAAGCAATGTTGTTGGTAAATACATTAAAATATGAAAACTCTTGTTATACAATGCTTAATGGGATTAAATAAAAACAAAAGAAAAAGAAAGAAAATGGCATTTTTCTTCCTTTGAAGAAAAAAAAGAAAAAATTATTATGCCAAGAGAGAAAGAGAAAAACTCCAAATTAATATTTTTTTAGGTGTAATTATCTTTAAAAAAAAATATATGACTTCTTAAATTAAAATTCTGGTTTATTTTTCAATTTTCAACACTTACTTATTCTTATTAGGAGAATCTTTAATTATAGACCACATTTTTGTATTAATTATTTGTTAAAAATATATAAATACTGTACAACGTTTCGACTGCTTATTCTGCAGCCGTTATCAAGTACTGTGCACTTGCTCCGACTCAGTTCACTTGATTTATATATTTTTAATAAATAATTAATACAAAAATGTGGTCTATAATTAAAAATTCTCCTAATAATAATATTAATTCAAACAACAAAAGCTTTAATAAACACATTTGTGATAAAGTTACTTATTCCTTTGAAGAAAGAACATAATTAACATAATTAACATCACACTTATTTGGACGAAATATTATTATTATTCCAGTAACCGAAACTTTGCTCCGATTTGTAAATAAATACCGGTAACTTGATATTGATGTCAATTTCATTAAAAATAGAGTTACATATTTAGAAAGGTTTGATTAAATCTTCATTATTTAAAATTTTAAAAGATCAATACGAAGGGCTCAATTTCAAAACTTTAGGAATATAATAAAAACATTTTCTTTTAATTAAGTCACTCCTAGATTAATTTTTAATTTAAGAAAATAGTGCTGACACAGAGCTTTGATTATAAATGTTGAGAGTCTATCAACTCATTCATATATTGAATAATACCATCCATCACTCAATCATTCATTCAAGTGATCATCAAAAGCCCCCTCTATTTCCTGTATTGAAAAATTCAAAAAATTAAATATTTATTAATTCGAAAAAAATAAGGGTGTGCCGCTGGAGTCGAACCACGGATCCTCTGAGTACCAATCGGAGGATCCGTGGTTCGACTCCCGGCGGCACACCCTTATTTTTTTCGGATATATGAATTAATAAATATTTAATTGTATAAATTTCGCGGCTCATATACGCGATATATATAATATCTTAAATATTATATATAAATTCTTATTTATTAATTCAAAAAATATTATCATTACCATATATGGACCCTGTTATGCAATGGTGTGTCAAAGACTAAAAAATTCAAAATTGAGTTAAGCACGGAATATTGTTTCAAATGCTTTAATTAATAGTATTTTTTAGGAAATATGTCCTAAAAAATTTATATTTAATGTAAAAGCATAAAATTATTTTTACAATTATTGTTTACCTTAAATAAACCAAAATCCTTTTGAAGATAATATTTTCTTTAGCTGGAGACTGTGTATAGTATTGGTGATGGGTAGGCAGCCAGGATTAGAAATAAAACACGAAATTTTATCTCTGTCTGTACGAGTAGAATGAGATAAAATTTCGTGTTTTATTTCTGTCTGTACGAGTAGAATGAGATAAAATTTCGTGTTTTATTTCTAATCCTGGCTGCCTACCCATCACCATCTTCTTCTTCTTTTATATATATAATTCTTCTGTACGTGTGTATGTAACTGAACTCCTCCCTAAACGACTGAACCGATTTTGATGAAATTTTTTGTGTATGTTTGTGAGAATCCCGGACAGGTTTTGTTTCACAAATAACAATAAGTTAATGAGTAATTAACCGTTAAAATAAGAAAAAAATAAAAATTAGGAGAAATAGTTGCCATGGTAACAAAATATAAATATTTACCCATGTTTACGATTTTTTTTATTTATTTACATTTTGAATTCTAAAATATCGGCGTAAATTTTTTGTTTGTGTACCGGGAGAGTCCCGGAAAGAATATGATTCACAAAAAATCTTAAGTTCATGAATAATTAACCGTTAAAATAAACTCTATATATAAAAATGAAAAGGGAAGGCGAGCAAGGGGGTCCAGGGGGCGCAGCCCCCTGGCTAGCGGAAAGCCCCGCCGAAGGCGGGGCTTTGCGTCTAGTACTATATAAAATCCTTTTTTTTTTGAAAAATGAGAAATGAATTCGTAGATGTCAAAATTTAATTTTTTGATATTATTCCTGATAATGAAGATGAGGATCAGTGGGATTTCGAAAAGACAACAAAATAAATAATATTAAGTCAATTTCATTATAACTTTGATTTGCTGTTGCCATGTTCACTTCCATTCAGGAATTAATTGATGAGAAAATTTTTTTATCACTTTGTATTTAATTTTAAAACGTTAATACTATTTAAAATTTATTAATGTAATTTTGATAAAAAGTTTCTAAGCTATTAGTATTAAATATAACCATAAAAGAACTTTAATAATATCTTCGTTTTAATTTTTGAATTATAACCTAACATAGATTAATTTGCAGTCAAGAGACTTTGAAGCATTTTTACAAATATAATATTGGACTTAGAGAATTTTGCAAAAATAATTTTTTATATTTTATTGTTTTTCTCTAAATTAGTCGTATTTTCAGAGATAATTTATGAATACCTGCCATAATTACAGTATTTACTTGCACAATTGACAAAAAAATGATATATAATCTAATCAAAACAATTTAAATCAGAAAAACTTTAATGTTGATTTTCTCAAAACTCGATGTTTGGTCTTTGACACATCATTGCATAGCAGGGTCCATATAAAGCGCTAGCTATTCATTTCCGATGTATGTTAGAACGCCCTCGGCGAACAATCGCAAAATTTTCAAACAGAGTGCAATAATAAATTTGATGCTATTGCTCGTCGAAGGCGCTCTCTAGCCAGGCCGAAGGCGGGCTTTGCAGACTGGTTGAATTATGATTTATAGGCTATCTAAAAAATACCAAATTTTCCAAACCGAAACTATTAAGAGTGAAAAGAACACCTAGACAAAAGTAGACGTATAAAGTTTTTCTTCCCTGAATCTCTTGGAGTAGGATCTAGCAGACCAGCTTTCTTCATATTCCAATCTAGCAATAACTGAAATTTTTTATTAAATAAAAATATTTAAACTAAAATCACCATTATTGTGATTTGTAGTGATTTGTATTGTAGTGATTTTTTTTTTTTTTTTTTTTTGGAATGGGTGCATAAGGTCCGAAGACCTATAATGACCAATAGTCACATGCAGCCAGGAAGAAAATAAAAACAAAAGGAGAAGCATAAAGGGGAAACTCAACTGCGGGAACTGAGAAGATGCCTTGTTAGACTTGAAAGTCTGAAGATTGTAGGTTTTGGGGAAGATAGACGCAGGGAGCTTGTTCCAATCACGGGAGGTCATGGGGACAAAGGAAGAATGAAATTGTTTTGTTCTGTTAGTCGTGTTCTGAACAGCATAGGGATGCTGGGAAGATGCCTCTCTTGTGTTCCGTGAATATGTTGCATTGGGTGGGATAATTGATTTTAATTCGGCAGAGCATTGACCATGGTAAGGCCCGGCGCACATTGAACGCAGCAGAGGCGCAGCCGAGGCAGAGCCGAGGCAGAGGTCTTTTTGTAATACACGCGTTTCAATAGGGTAGCGCACATTGGACAGAGGGCAGGCGTAGCATAGGAATAACTCTGCAGAGCCTCTGTCTGGTTGTGGTAGCAACACAGTTTCCTACGTCCTCTGTCGCCTCTGCGAGCTTTTTAACTTTAACTTTTATTTATTTTTATTTGATTTATTAGCTTTTTATAAGTTAATAGTATGGAACAACTAATCCAATTAGTCCAAGATCATCCCGTGTTGTACGATACAACCCACCCGGATTACATGCGGACAAAATTGAAGGATGATCTGTGGGATAAGATTGCTTCAGAGCTAAATTTTACGTATGGTGAGAAAACTTTTATTAGTTTAACATAATTAAATTTTTTTTAGACATCTTTGGATAGGGGGAGGAAGGGCGAGTTTGAAACTGTATAATAGAACACAGTAGTGTAGCCAGGATATCTGCTTGGGGGGGGGGCAAAAATTTTTTTCTCCCCCTCCAAGAAACTTAAAGTGGAGAAACTTTTTTTTTTAGATAATATAAGAATTATAAAACAAAAACAAATAAAATAAAATTGAATCCTTCTGAATCTTCTCGATTGGCCTCCTCAACATGAATTGTGCTAATAATATATGATAATATATATAATAATTATGCTAATAATTTAAATTTAACACGAAAACTAAATATTTTGTGATTGAATTTCATTTTAATATGTTTAATTCTCAAATGCAATGATTGAATTTCAATATATTAAAATTATTTTTTTTTTTCTTGAAATAAAATACAATTTTAAAACAAAATTCATAAATATTTAAGATTTTTTTCCTTCATTTCAAATGACATGTTTGCAACAGAGGCAACGCAGTACTGCGTTCAATGTGCGCTGACCTGACAGAGGCCTATTCCTATGCTGCGCCTCCACTCCACCTCGGCTGCGCCTCTGCTGCGTTCAATGTGCGCCGGGCCTAATACTTGTAGTGAATAGGCAAGGAAAGAAAATAATTGTCCTCGGTAGGTGGTGTGTATTTGAGTGCACAAAAACACCTCGTGTAAACTTAAACAGAAATAGAACGTTTACGATCAAATGAAATGGAATTAGATAGCGAAAAAAATCTAAAAGAAAGATAACATATCAACCCTTTTACTTTCTCTTATTTTATTTTTTTATTTTTTTTTTTAACTAATATTGTGTTCACTTTAGAAAATTAACCAATAAAAGTTAGTGTTTTTTTTTCTTTCTAAACATGTTGTTAATTTGTGATTTTATTTTCTTTTGAAGAATTGTTTTGTAATTTAATTTATAAAAAAAACAAGCTGTTCTTAAATATATACTGGAATTCTTTCTTGCAAAAAAAGGATCATTATATTGATTCTCAAATGTTTCTAGCATGTCGGCCGGTTACCAAATAACGTTGCTTTTCTAAAATGATTTTTTTTAATTTCTTACAGATATTCTCATAAAGTATCAATTATTAAGGAATAATTCATTATTGGACATAATATTTCAATTTTAATTTCTTTAACTTGAGATATTTTTTAATCCACAAAACTCCGATATCAATTCAAGCTGATCTTTGTTCTTTTCCCTCTCATATGACATCTTGTGAATTTTCTTTCACTTCCAATCTGTCCCTTTATTTACTTTTTTAGCTCTACAAGGAAATCTTATTTGTATTTTTTTATATTGAAAAGGGGCTTTTTTTAATATCGACATTTCTCAAGATTCTCAGATCCCTAATCTTTTGAGAATAAAGATGATATCCACAATTGTTACACATACTTGAAAAATGAAATAAGTAGCCTCTTGTAGGAAAATATTTTATTTACGATTTTTAAAGGATTCTGTTTTCATTAGATATTACTTTCTCTTACCTATATGTTTTCTTTCAAATTTTAAATATCTTCTCATTTCTTCTATACAAATAAAATTTGGCCTCTCGAGTACTAGTACTGCACTGTAAAAAAAATTTTGATGATTTTACAATTTTTTTGTTGTAAGCAAATTTCCAAGACCAATAGATACTAAATTTACTATACAGTTGAATTATATTTTTACAAAACTCTTTGCAAAAATCGTTTACAAATGTGTGGTAGCCTAATTTTACTAATATTTAGCAATTTTCGAGTCCAAATGTCTGGTAATTTTACCAATATTTAGCAATTTCGAGTCCAAATTTGGTAATTTTACAAATATTTAGAAATTGTACAATCCAAATGTTTGTAATTTTACTAATATTTAGAGAAAAGAAAAAAAAAATTACGACTGGACCCATAGGTTATTGACCTTTAGGGGACGTCTCTACCTGAATGGGGTGAAGTAAATATTTTTATTTAATGAAAAATCCCTCCAGGATTTGAACACTGACCTTTTTTGTAGAAGCCTGCTGCCTAGTCTTTTTTTTTTTTATAATGATGTTTATTGAGCCAATTAGTATATACATGTTTTCTTTTTTTTTTATACAACATAAACAATTGTTTGTTTTTTTCTTACGAACTACACTCTTGCCCCATTTTGGGTTCTCAGAGTTTTTATTTTTTAAAAATAAAAAATTACATATAGTATATCTATATTTCTTTTTTCTTATTATATATAGGTATATTTTATTATATTTATGATGCTTTTTTACTTTCAGCTAGGAAAGGCTACTCAAAACCTAGCTCTATCTTTTCCAACTTATGACTAAACTTAACAAAATTTAACCTAAACTTACACACTAAAACTTATAACTAAATTGAATTAAGAGACTGTGTCCTATCACTTTAATCACTATTGTTTGCATGGTAGACACCTCCTTTTTTTTTTCTATAGACTATAATATAGTTCTCTGTTCACTTTTGCTTAATTTATAAACTATAAAATTAATTAATTTCTAGTCAGTACAAGTAAATTATATCTTATGTTACAATTTGATTTTTCTTTTTTATTTATTTTTTTTTTATAATTCGACAATTTATTCATCAATCCAAAAGTATTTTTTTCTCTTTGTTACTACCTCCTTGTAGTCTTTGCGTAGTCTTTGTAGGGTATGTCTCTATTGTACCTCCACCTGCGGTCCGGGTCAGTACCCTTCAGGTGTGGTTCATAAATAATTCTTTTGTCTTTTTTGTGTCGTGTAAGGTGGTATATAATTGGTATGCCTTCGTTGTCTTGGATGTAGCCCCTATTGTCTAAGAATAAAAATGATTCTGGAGGGATAAACCCGGAATTTAGACATCTTTCAAAGTATAATTCGTTAGGATATATTGCTCCAAATATCAGATTGTTTCTTGTGTTTTGCGATGCATTTAGATAATAATCTCTAATTAGACTGATTATGAAGCAATCTATCCTATTTATGTTTGCTAAATCGTATATTTTTTTGTTACTAATGTAATGTAGATATCCAGACTCCGCCGAACGATATTGTCCCAGACATGCTCTCAGAGATGATCGTTCGAAGGCTCTCAACCTCTCCATTACACTCCCTGCTGCCTAGTCCATTTGACCATCGAATGTTAACTAATGATCTATCTCTGCTATTTGGCATTCAAGTATGACCTCATTGTAAACTATTTTTACTAAATAATAAAATAAAAAATAAACTTAAAGTTATCATAATATTATTATTTTTTGTATTATTATAACTTAAATAAATCCTTATAGTGCCAAAAATGTCTTTATTAAGAAAGCTAAAAAGCAGTCGAAACAAAGTCGGCCATGTTGATCGTCTCAGACAGCCTTAGGCCGGATTCACACACAAGTGGCGTATGGCGTGGCGTGGCGATGGCGTGGATCTGGCTTCTGCCACTTCTATGTTAACCTATAGCCCAATATACACTGACATGGCGTGGCGGAGGCGTGGCGAATGGCGCCGAAACCACACCATTCCGACGCCATCTATGGCGACCATAAGTGGCGTTCGCCACTAGCAATCCATTTGTTTCGCAACCTTTGCCCTTAAATTATTGATGCGATATGGATTTTAATATCCAAATTTGCTATATTATATCTATATTTCATTACTTTGTAAAAAATTAAATATTAAAATAAATTAAATATGGTTAAATAAACATAAATAACTACACAAATTATAAAATAAATATTTTTATTTAGATTTAATATTTAAATGCATATCCAGAATATCTATTTTGATTTGGAATTGGAGAACGGTGTTGGAAATATTTGCTCAGATAAAGTGACTGGACTGGACTGAACCATTTGTGTGTGTATGCACGCGCCACATCTTATCCACACCACGCCACGTCCAGCGCCACGCCATCTCCACGCCAGTGGCAAACGCCACTTGTGTGTGAATCCGGCCTTAAAAGGAAAATTACAATACCCTTGTATTGTAAAATTAGAAATCTTTTTGTAAAATTACAAACCCTTTTCTAAAATTACAAACCGTGTTCTAAAATTACAATGCCGTTGTATTGTAAAATTAGAAATCGTATGGTAAAATTACAATATTTACTCTAATTTTGAGAGAATTGTAATTTTAAAATGTTTTTTGGTTGTAAAAATTTTTTGAATGCATAGATTTGTAAATTTAGTATACAAATGTATGGTAGTTATAATTTACAAGGAAAATTTGTAAATTTACTATACTAAAACATACTAAAATTAAATTTTTTTTTTACAGTCTGGTGTACTTTTTTAGGTTTTTCTAATTTTCTTGAAATTCCCTTTAACCTTTTTTTTAAGTTTTAAATCGTTCCTAGTTCCGGGATAGAAAACAAATTAAGTCTCGTCTTCGGGAAACCTCGAGTACTAGTACTTTACTGGTGTACTTTTTTTAGTTTTTTACAATTTTCGTTTTAAAGGTTTTATAATGTTCAAAGTCTAGTGGGCTTGCTTCCTGGTCAAACCCTCTCTTTACCCTGGACCAACAGATTTAACTCTCCACGAATATTAAATTTTAATTAATGCCCAATTTTGTAAATTTAATTTTTTATATCAATAATTACTTTTTTTTTTTTTTTTAAACACTCCCACTTTTTTCTCATTCACACACACATTCACACAGTCTTTTCGGCAACTTAGGCCATTTAAGACTTACGATAACCGTTATTTAATAATATATATTTATTTGGGGTCCAGTCATTCTTATTTAAGCCATTTGGTATCCAATTGGCTTAAATAAAATCATCGGACTGCCTGGGGTCCGAACCCGCGACTTTTGGTATACGAGGTTAGCACGCTAACCTCTACGCCAAACCCCGAGGGCCAATAATTACTTACAATGTATTTAATTTAATAATATCAACAAGGCCAATTAGTAGAAAAATACCTATTATTTAAATTATATTATTAAAATACTAATTATTAATTGTTTATTTATTTATTGAAAATAATAATTTTTAATTGTCTCCATGCTGACGCATTTCCTGGGCAACTTTCTTATATCTCATGATTAAAGTTTTCTTATGAGGCACTGTCTCCTCTAAGTATCCACTCAGTAATGTTGCTATTCCTCAAAACTCTCCCTGGACTGTTATTTCTTATTTTGGTCTTTTTATTGATGTTTCCATTGAGGAGCAAATTGTCTAGTTATAATTTCTTTCAAATTTTAAGTATTTTCCTATTTCTTCTATACAAATCAAATTCGCGCCCCTCGAGTGTTCGTACTTTACTGATATACTTTTTTTAGTTTTTTACAATTTTATAAAAAAAAAGACCGAGTTTCGGCTCGGTCACCCCGGAACTATGTATATTAATCTTTATAACGGATATCGTAAAAGTCTTATATGGCCTGTGTTGCCGAAAATACTGTATGAATGTATGTGTGAGTGTGAATGAGAAAAAACGTGTGAGTGTTTAAAAAAAAAAAATAAAATAAAATAAAACTTCTTAATTGAAAATCTTTTGAGAATTCATTTACTTAAACAAATTCAACTTTGGTCCTCTTTTTAAAGAATGAAGCAACTCGTATAAGTTAGCTGGATTCTTCAATTTAAGAAACCTAACAAATAAATTCAACAAAAGGCTACCTTCAACTAAAATGAATTAGACTTTTGTTCATTTGATGACAGGCTCGTTTTCTATATCATGAAAAACGCTTCTGCTTTTTTTATTCGAAATTGAAATAAAATGGATGCATGGCACGTAAACCCTTTGATATGCGAGCAGATCACGTTTCGAAAGTATTTCATTAAATTTAAAAATCACTATTGATTGTAATCGAACTAGTATAGTTCTTGACAATATTAATTCATTAGTCTAATTTAAAAAAATCCAATAGAACATTGTTTTCAGAGATTTTGCAATTGGTTGATTTAACAAAAAAAATCATTCGATTTATTAATACCTTGAGTTTCAATTATGAAGGCATCATTTTGCATGGTACAATTGTATTATACAATAGCCATGAAAAATCTTTTTTTTCTTCATCTTCCCTTTGAATTTCAAGTGTGTCTTATATTTAATTTTTATCCGATTTTTGTTCTCCATATTATTTAAACTAATTATAGCTAATATAATTTAAAGAAATTTTTTTCTGTCAGTATACGGACACTTCGAATTGGTCCTTATATTTTTGATGAACTACGATATTTCCATGTCTACCTAAATAAAACATGAATTTGGAATATTCATTTTTTTATTTTATTTTTTAACAAACCATTTGACTTTTGACAGATCTCGTTTTTTTTTTAAATATAAAATTATATAAAAAGATGCATCAAAAATATCTCTCTTCCGGTTTAACAAAATTTAATATTTTTAATAGAAGAGGGAAAATTTTGAAACTGTCATTCGAAGAAATTAATATTTATTTTAGTATTCAAGATCTTGAATCTGATGGTTGGCTTCCCTTCGTGAGTGAAAAAATTTATATATATATGATTGGATCAGATTCAGTAAAAAAAAGGTTAAAAAAAATTAGGCTATTTCTGAGTAAGTAATTTAGGAAAATAATGAACAAAAAATGTAATTATAGCATTTCAAAAGCACTTCACTTTGAAAATATTATTCTTAATTAATCGGCACCTAAATAAAAAAATGTTACTTACTCCCTGGCACGACTTCTCTACTTGCTTATTTAGCCTCAAGGTTGTACACTCGTGGCTGCGAATACTTCCTCATGTCCTTGTCCAAACTTCTCTTGTTTTGTTCTTAAACCATTTAATAATATAAACTCACGGTTAAACTACAAATATTCTCATGATTTTATTAATCCTAAAAATTTATAAAGGATAGAGTCATCTAATTCAAAAATATTAGTGAAAAAAGTCATTCCTGTTATTTCTACTTATTTTAAAAAAGAAACTTTTTTTAAATTTTTTTTCTGCATTCTCGTTTTTTTATTTTAATTATACCGCTTTCATAATCTAATATTTTGTTTCATATATTTCATTGCACGGAGCAATTAACTTCTTGAAATCCCATGTGGCGATCGTTTTATTCAATTATTCATCAATTAACTCTTTTTCTCGTCATAATCAAATTTATTTGGAGAATATGGTGGTATTGGTGGACGGTTATCGACCCAAACATTTAATGTAACTTTCCAAATCAGAGAAACGGTCATATTTTATTTTCAATTCATGCAATAAATAATGCTAATTCATTTTATTAATTTTCCTTTATTATGAACATTTAAATATATCCATATTCATATAATCTAAAACAGAATAATTAGTTCCAACATACACTTTAATTTTCAATTGAGGAAAATAAATTTTTAATATAATATTCTGAAACTATTTAATAAACCTGTGTAAACTCGAGCTGCTTGTTACCTTTCGGAGGAAACAATTATTAGAACAACATATTTTGTGTTGAATTTATATAAAAATTCACTATTGGTTTTTCTCTACCCTTGCTCATACAAATCATTTCAACCCATTTCACACGACTTATTTATTAGATAAATAAAAGGAGAGGAAGTCAACCAAACAAGATAGCCTTTATAGAAAGAAAATTTCAATAAAAGAAAACGCTTCGACTTTGATTAAATAATGCCATCATTAGTTCTTTTGAGGTGAAACGTGCCTAAATATTGAATATATAAAAAATAATTATGTAAGCATGCAAGTCATTAAGAAAAAAAATACAAGATTTGTTCACCTCTCTACAAATAATTTAAGTATTTTATAAAATTTACTTTGAATTAATGAAAATTAGTCCTTTACTGATTTATTCGAAAACTTCTCAACCTATTCAATAGGCCTATGATCAATTAATTCAAATGGAATGAATTTATTCGCATCGGTTGATTCTAATAATTTGATATTTTGGTCTTACAGATTTCGCGGATGGTCAGTTCGGCGTTGGTCCAGGAAATCCTCCCAGTCTTGTGGTGGAGAGAACTTGGTTCGTACCTAGTTCTGAGCCTGTCGGTAGCATTGTAACACGAGTGAAGGCTGTGGATACATCTGGAGCTAAATTAGAATTTGGACTTGAAGAGAAGCAGAGTTTCAATGCTCCAGAAGGACACTCAATACCCTTTGAGATCAACAACGAGACGGGAGTCGTCTTTGTTAATGAAAGTCTTGTTGACAAGGTGAGACAACTTCTAGTTGATTTAATCCCAACCAAACGGAATATTTAAAATCGAAATTAATCTACCAAGACGAGAGTGGACCTGTACCGCAAATCCCAAGAGAATATAAATTAAATAAACATAAAGAATACGTTTGTTTTAGTGAAAAAAAGATAAATATTTATATTCCATTCTTGTATGTATTTTACCTCAATGGATAGAGGCTGAAAAGGCATATTAAATTAAAAAAAATATATAATGTGACTGTCGCACAGAACACAACTTTCGATTACCGAAGGTAAAGTTGTATTCTGTGCTTGGTATCCAAATGGCTTAAATAAAATCATCGGGTTGCCTGGGCTGTGGCCTCCGAACCCTCGACCTTTGGTTTACAAGGTAGGTGAGCTACCAACTACTCAAAGCCTAAGGGCAGATGTAAAATATATATGTATGGGAAAATATTTATATTTTGTTACCATTTCTCTTATCTTTCCTATGAAGTACAAAAGTAAAGTGGTCTTTCAATGGCAAAATACATTTTAAAGAGTATCTAAAAAATAATTGATTTTTGAATTTTAATCAAAATCGTTGGAGCGAATTTTGAGAAAATCGAAAAAAACTGAAAAAATACATCAGTAAAGTACTAGTACTTTTTTGGTGATTTTGATAAAAAGTATATTTTCATTCCTCAGGTGGGTGCCTAACTTGAATATAAAATTTCAACCTCCTAGCTCAATTCCTTCATGCTCTAAATTGAACCCAGACAAACAGACCATGTCGCGAAAACCACTTTTTTGGATTCAGGGGTCCTCAAAAAATTATTAGTAAAGAATTTCTTATCCTGCTCTCAATAAACATTTGATTTTTATCTAAATTATTTGTATGAATAGTAGACTATTTAATTAAATATTAGCTATACCTTTTACTTTCTTTTGCCCTTTTACCTTTCTTTTTATTTGGGATAAAGTAAAAAGCCAATAGCCAAGAATGTTTTTTTAAGGAGACTCCTTTGGGTACTGAGCACACCACTATTTCAAATCGAGTCCAATTTATTCTGTTTCCAATCCATTTAACAATTTCCCTCTCAAAATTAGGAATTCCTTTTAAAAGGGATCCTTGAACTTAGAGATGTTTTATATTATATAAAATCATATAACGTTTTAATTTATTATTTAAGGGTATATTTTAAATCGAAATGTGTTAACAGAAGTAAACAGGGGGCTTATCAAAATGAATTGAATTTATTCAACATTTTTTTAAACATAAAGATAAGTTTAGACAGATATTATAATAAATACAGTATTAACCTACATATATACGATTTGTATACTTCCCCTTGTCCTAGCACAATTTAGCTTTAATTTTTTTTTACTTTAATCAATTTAATTTGGGAATTAAGGTTGGGGTGAGGGAAAGGTGAAAATTTCTGACTTTTGTCATTTTCTTTTTTTATTATTAATTAATTACTGTATTTTTAGGAAAGAGCAAGATTTTTATTAAATTAATATTTTTCCTTAATCAAATTACTAATAAAAAAAAAGTAAAATATATGTTATACTATATATATTTTGAAACGTGAGCGCTCGGGCTTTTTATACGCGTATTTCAAGACAAAGCTTATTAAATTAAGATTTGTCTATTTGTCTGGACTTGTCTCTGATTTCTGTTTGTAGTGAGTTTGAAATTGTTTATTTTGTTATTTAATACAATTGTCCCAAACCCTAGAGGAGGAATAATTCCCTTAATTTTCCTTTTCCTCTAACTTTATATGAAAAAGTATTCTTTTTGTCGATTTATTAATTTTGGACTTATTGCATCAAATAAAAGAAAAAAAAAATCGGATATTCTTCGAGCTTTTTTTTATTAATTCTTCAAAAATTGTTTTTTCCACGTCTTCCAAACTTTTTATTTTTTAATATCTTTATTACAAAAAGAAAACTACAATTAACAGAATAATAACAAGATTTTGCCGCCTCGGAAGGAACCACTGATTTAATTTGATTTATAAATTTATATTTTCTTTTTTGACCATTTAAATCCACTCCCTATTTTTCTAAATTAAATGGTAGCCAAAAGAATTTTTGTCGATCCAGACGTGAAGCGAACCTCTGACCCCTAAGCCAAGAGGCGATATCTCTATCTCTGAAGGAATTTTTCGTATTTATATAATAATAATAATACTAAGAATTAGATAGTTATAGTCTACTCCGCCTTTCAAATTTATTTATTAATAATTTTTTATACTTTTTCATTGATAGAGAGAATTAATTATATTATTATTAATATTATCAATTAATTAGCTTTGATCATTTACAAGGAAAGAGAAAGAGATAAATATTCCAACGTT
This sequence comes from Euborellia annulipes, assembly GCA_023213315.1. Classification (NCBI taxonomy): domain Eukaryota; kingdom Metazoa; phylum Arthropoda; class Insecta; order Dermaptera; family Anisolabididae; genus Euborellia; species Euborellia annulipes. The sequence goes on along the minus strand of JAKCPI010012232.1, from coordinate 49,808 downwards.
TTTCAATATAAAATTGGCCCTGAGGAATATGCATGTTGTTGCTCACCGATACTGAATTTTCTCTCTATATAATGGAATATTTGTATAATAATGATGTTCTCAGCAGCGAAAATTACTAAATTAAAACTTTTATTTGCTTTCATGTTATTATTATTATTATTCATATATTTTTATATTCTATATTTGTATAAAAGTAAAGGGCTGAATGGCGGCATGCTACAGCCGAGAAATAAAGAAAAAAAAAAAATTAAAATTAAATTTTAAAAAATAGAAAAATTTTTATTAAAATTTTGGGCCTATTGCTTTTAGTAAATACTTTATTTTAATTGTTATATTTGTATAACTAAAAAACTTATTAACGGATGAAAGAAAAATGAAAAGATCCCTACTAACGTGCCTTATCGTAAGAACGACACCAGTATAATTTGGTAAAGTTTTTTCATCACTGATACATAAAATATTTTTTTTTTTTTTTACTAAAAAACTTATGGCTTTACTCCTGATTAAGCCGGTCTTGAATGTAGGCTAATAATATTTTTAATAATTTTTCAGGGGGGTACTCAATTTTTATTATACGTTACCGCCGATAATGGAATTATGCCAGCGAAAACGGAAGTGTGGGTGAAGATTCTTAACGGCTCTGAATCAAGTTCGGGAGGACCTTCAAGTTTCCGAAAACCGCCAGAAAAATTCCTACCCCCAAGCTATCGGCCACCGGAATATGAATTGCTACCATTTAGCAAATACCCAATACCCACGAGACCTCCTCCAGAACCTCCTCGAGTAACAACTACTAAGAAAATATCAACACCAGCTCCAGTAACAGAAATCAAAGAAACGAAGGAATATGGTAAATATACTTTTAAACTATAGCGCACATTGAACTGTGTCACGTAGTATTCTGGTTTTTTAACCAAACGACAATTTTATTTAACTCTTTTTCATCTGGTACAAAACTGAAAATATTGATTTATTATTTATTCATTTTTTGTAATTTTATTTTCTTAAAAAAAAAAAAATTAGAATTAGATGAAATTTTTTTACTCTCATTTTTTTCTCTCCCAATTTTTTTTTTTTTAATTTATTTTTAAAAAATATAAAAATATTTGTTTTTGTTTTTATATCATATCCAATGAGCACATGCTACCCTTATCAACATCATCCCTGATAAGCATAATGAAATAAAAGTTATCTCTCTTTTCTAAATGACTGCTCAGAATGAATGAGATGAAAAAAGAGGCATAAAAAGGATAATCTTATTTAAAAATACCTTTTTTTAAATTTACTAAAAAGTCTTTTGTTGAAAATAAGGGAAATTAAAAGCAAAGAGTGGAGTTGAATTATCAGATTAACTTTGGTGCAAATTAATCATGGAAAATGATTAATTTAGATAATAATTTAATTAATGATATTGTGTTATAATGTTCTTGTATCGAGGGCTTAAGATGGTAAGAATTAAATTTATATTTATCCAGAGAGATAACATTAAACGGTAATTAAAATGGATGTGGTGTTATGGCAGCCAAGGTGAAAAAAGTCTATTCTCGACGTTTAGAGTGTCGATCGCACTTCCAGACAAAATAAATGCTCGACTTGCAGCATAGTACATGGGGGGGTTTGGTTCAAACCCCCCCCATGGGACAATCATGACTAGATATTTAATACAAATTATATTTCACATAGGGTAAGAGAAATAAAACATAATAATTTACTCTAGCTAAAAACAAACCAAAATGATTTATAAATACCCTAAAATAATCTTAAATTTTTGAAAAATTTCTTATCCCCCCATCAAAATTTCTCTACGCCAATGACTTGCAAACCCTAAAGAGAATTTCCAAGCAAATAAAGATTAAAAGACATTGTTACACTACCATGTCGAGGACATTAATTTTTTTCTGATGATGAGTGCCATCCCGCACACAAAACGTCGACAAAATATTAACTTTTATTTTTCAACTTGGCTTCCCATAACATCACATTCTCATTATTATTGTTATCCAGCCATCAAGAAACAACTAGCTGATTAAAATATTTTTTTTTTTTTTTTTTTTCAGAAACTATGAAAAATAAAAGTGACATTTCTGAAAACGAGATTCCAGTTAGAGGTAATTATTATTTTAAACACTTTAGATTAATTCATATATCACTAGTAGTGAAAGTGGTAGGCGTAGGATTTCAACTCAAATACACCTCCTTTATTATACATAGAAAGAGAGGTTAAACCAGTTAGATATAAATGAAATATTTTTTTTCAGGGTGGTAAGATTGAATTAGTAATAACTTGGCTTGATGAATTTTGCAATTTTTTTTCATGAATTATTCCACAGATTCATGGCAACGATTCGATAAAAAGAAATTAAATTAATATCACTGGCGAATTTTTTTTTTTTTTTTTCCACTTTTTCTCATTCACCTCACAATCACACCATTCCCTCTTTTCACTTCCATTTAGATTTACTATACCGTTATTTATTATCTTTGGGGTCCGATTTTATCCTTTGGATCCAACCTTAATCATCGACTCCCCCATTGATGAGTACCCCACCCCCCGAGCCACTGTTGAAGAAAAAAAAAAAACAGGACAAGAAAATAAAATAATTTGACATCTTAGATAAAAATAAGGTTAAATTTTGTCTGTAACTTTATTATTAAAGAAATTACATTTCTTGCTATATTTTGATACCAGTGGTAATGCCCGCCGAAGGCAGGGGCTACGCCCTCTACCCCTCCCCTCGGCGAGCAAATGCATCAAATTTATCCTTGCTGACTGTTTGAAAATTTTCAAATTTCCCTCTCTGACTTAAATTTTAAATTTCCCGCTACCGCTTCACTTCCTGTAACTCTAGCCAATCAGCGTCCTGATCGGCATAGACGGAAGCTAGCCGCTAGCGCTTTATATATAGTAATGATAATGATTTTTCGCCTTTAAAGAAAATCAAATCGAATTTTCATCAAAAATTGTAATTAGCCCATGGCTAAGAAATAAAAAAAAAATTATAAATCCAAGCAATTATCTCTCTATTTTAAGCTTATTAAAATAAATTGATAAGTATTTAAATTTATTAATTTAATCTCTTTATCTTTAGCCGCAACATCAGACAGCGGAATCCGCGCAGCATCGCCGGATCAACTTTGGATGACTCTTGCTCCAGTAACCATAGTGACTCTTCTATTCCTTATCGGAGGAGGAGTTGCTTGGACATTTCGCCATCGTCTCTGTCATCCTAGGAATAAAAAAGGAAAAGACGATATGGTAATTCACCTCTTGGCACATCAAAATAAGCCCTGATAATCTTTTACGGTTCCTGTCCACTCCTTTCCAAAGCAGAAATATTGATCAACAAAAAAACCATTATTATTGCCTTTTTTTTGTAATTTGAAAAAAATTAATATATGGTAGTTACATCCGAAACAATAAAATATTTCTATAAAATAATATCGTTAACTATATATATTATCAGATAACATCATTTTTTGTCTCATTATATCTTGTCATGATCAGTAGCTATTTGTACCGATCCGGTGCTATAGCCTATCTTTTTTTATCTATTTCTATCATATACCAGAATATTTTTCACGGAAAAGGGTGATTTATAAAAAATAAATTATCAATATGGATAAAGACCATGAAATATGAGTCTATTAGGCTAATTTTATTTGGCTAACTACCGTACATTATTCAGTACATTTCCCCCTCTATCTTTTTATTATTTTTACATTTTTACAATTTTGAGAGGGGGAGAGTTAGGACCCCAATCACTCCAAACTGGGCCGACATCTTCATATATGATTATGAATTTAGTTCATTAAAATTATACTAAAATAGAATCGTACTTAAAATCAATATTTATTGATTCTTCTTCAAATCTCTCATCATCTATTCATTATTTTTTTTTACTTTGCTCTCTATACTTAAAAAAATCCAATCAAAAGAAATAGTAAAATAAAAATAAAAAAAACTACAAATAAGGGAAGAAAATGGCGGAAGATTGTTCAAATTCTCCAATTTTATTATTATCTGCCCGTAGGTGATCACAGGGCCTAAATTAAAGTCTCTATCTTAACCCGCTATCTTGTCGCCTAAAAGAGTGTAATGGAATAATAATTTAGAAGAAAAAAAAACATTTAAAGATTATTGGAATTTTTTCTTTTTTTTTTATATACATACATATATATAAAATAAAAGTGAATTAAGAAAAGGAAGTAAAAGTTTCTCTATCGAACTCAGGTGTTAAACTCTCATTATTTTTAAATTAGACCCTCTTAGTGTAAAAAGTTTTGATTAAAAAACAAATAAATTACAAATCTTGATAAATTGAGCCTTTTGAAATTGGAAATTAAAATGTTTATTGATTACAATTTTATTTTTTAAAACACAGACAAACCTTGCTTTAATGAATTTCAATAAATTAATAAAAAAAACATAGAACTGTTTTATCATTTAAATTTTAATTAAATCTGTAACTTTTACAACTTTTTAATATATTTCTATCATCACAATGGACGCCTTCCCCCCCCCCTTGGAAATACTTTAATCAATTAACTGGTTTCCATTATATTTATTGAAAATATACATAAATGAAATATTTAATAATTAAATGTGAGATTTATTCTTGCTAGTGAGTTCATTTTTAAATATTATTAATACAGAGTTAAATCGAAACGTTAATTCAATAAATACTGGCAGGCCTCGAAAATGTTGATTTACTATAAAATGCAAATAGTACAGTAATACAGTAACTACGAAAATATTTCTAACCATTTCACCAGATATTTGTGGAATTTTTGTTCGATGAAATAATAAGAGACGAATAAATTAAGTTTTTTTTTGTCGTGAAATTCGACATAAAAAATAATTATAATTCATTCTTGCTGATTGAGCTTATTTATCTTTTGAGAAAGTAAAAGAGAATTTTTTTATTATAATGGCCCAACAAATATTGAAAGAGATTGTTAATCCGTTTTATTAAAAGAACTAAATAAATAGTTATGTCGTTTATTTAGAAGTTTATTTAAAAGCAGGCCAAACATTTGTATTTATTAAATGAACAGAAATTTTTTGTTTTTAAACCTAAAACATTTATTTATTCATCTTTACTGAATTATTAATTAAAAAATGCTTTCTTGTTTGAAATGTTGACAACATCCGTGTATAAATTATAAATTTATTTTTATTTTATATCATTTACTTATCATATAGGCCTACCTTATACATTTTATATATCTTCTTTTTTAATTGAAAACAGTGAAAATTTAATTTAATTTTTGCATATTTAATTAATAAATCCAAAGAAAAAGCGACCCAAAGGACTATGTTTAAATCAAAGGTAAAAAAAAAAATAATAATGAAAAAAAAAAAACAGATGTTTGGATAGGATAATGGAACATGGCTTTGAAATTAGTCGTTGGTTGATGTGTTTTTAGCGTAAGGAAAGTGGTGGTGGTGGGATACCGAGCAACGATATCGTCCTGGGGGAGCCGATGGCTGCAATGCTTGGAGGATGGAGAGGCCCCCGGGCACACAGCAACCGCTATGAAGCCTGGGATAGAGGAGAGCAGCCCATCATGGCGCAGGTAGGCACACTCTGCCAATTGACATTCTCATTGACTTGTATCTTTTTTATGTGTCTGCTTATGTAGAATTTTTTTTTTTTTTTACACAAAATTATTCATTTAAAAAAAGATACTTAATAAACTGCAATAACTGTTTTTTATAGAAAATAGTATTGATTTATTTATTAAGTCTTTTCGGCATCTTAGTCTTTAACGATACTCAAATTAACAGTTGTTCTAATCAGGGGCGCCGGAACGGATTTGAATCAGGGGGGGGGGGGCAAAAAAATTTTTTTTAGAAAATTAAAATTATTTAATATGTTCAAATAGTATAAAACAAAAACAAATCTACTATAAAACTTCAAAAATTTTAAATAAAATCACAATTTTAATAAAATTAAAATTTTAAAAAATTTGCTAGTGATTTTATCAAAAATTTTTGGAAAAAATTTGGAAAAAAATGAATTTCTTACTCTTTTTATTTTTTTTTTAATTTAGAAGATTTTATTTTTGAAAAGTAAAAATATATTATTTTTAAAAATAAATGAAATAAAAGAAGAAATTTTGCCCCCCCTCCTATAGGATGCCAGGGGGGGGCAATGTACCCTTGCCCCCCCCCCCCCCTCCGTTTCGGCGCCTATGGTTCTAATTATTATATATATTAAGGTCGAGAAACGTTTATTTATACTTGGTATTTACCTTATATTTGGTGTCCAAATGATTTAAATAAAATTCATCAGACCGGATTCGTACCCGAGCTTATTGGCTTTAAGATGTATTGATTTATAATATTACTCACTTGTCAGTCATGTCCTTTTGTTGTTGTTTTTTTTTTTTTTTTTTTTAAAAACATTCACACTTTTTTCTCATTCACACTCACACTCACACACACATTCACACAGTCTTTTCGGCAACTCAGGCCATTTAAGACTTTAGACGATAACCGTTATTATATAAATATACATATAGGGGTCCAGGCATTCTTATTTAAGCCATTTGGTATCCAATTGGCTTAAATAAAATCATCGGACTGCCTGGGGTCCGAACCCGCGACGTTTGGTATACGAGGTTAGCACGCTAACCTCTACGCCATGCCCCGAGGGCCTTTTGTTGTTTATCAACAATTGCGTATGAAATATATAAAAAGAAAGTATTTTTTTCTAAATTTGTTTAAAGTTTTTTTCGTCATCTAAGGCCATCTAGACCCCATCTCAATTTATTTCAAATGATTGGTAGCCAATTCAAATGAAATAAATTTTTCTCGTTTTGGACGTGAAGCGAACCCAGGACACTAATGTCTGAGCCACGGTCACTGGCATGTACAGTGAGGGACAATATTAAGTCCTACCCTGCGTTTTCTACTTGTGATTATTTCAATGTTTTTAAAAAAATATTAATTAAGTTATATATTTTTTAATGGAAATTTTCATGATACAAACCTAAAAAATTTCCAATAAAGATTTTTATTTTCTTTTATAAAAACAAGGAAATAATCACAAGTAGAAAACGCGGGGGGGTGGGTGGGACTTAATATTGTCCCTCACTGTACAACTCTTAATATAAATATTTCTTAGGGGTCGTCCACATATTACGTAACGCCTTTTTTGAAGATTTTCTAGTCCCGCCCCCTATGTCACAGTTAGACCCCTACAAATAATATGTCACAACCCCCGGGGGGGGGGGTAAAAAAATTTCTTATACAAAATACATATCATTTTACCTTTTTCCATTTTTTTCCCTTCTTTTCTTCACTCTGTTATTTTATTCGCTATTCATTATTTTGAAAATTTGTCTATCAATTGTTTAAACCTCGAAAAGGTAAAAATAAAATTTTTTATTCTGTCGCCTATATTTTTTTAAGTGTTATTTCACTCTAAGCTTTAGCTCAGTGCCTACCAATTAATTTAAATAATTAGCAGCAGATAAAAATTTCATTCTAAAAACATTTACTTCTCATCTCATTTGTCTAATCATAAAATAAACATGTTATTTTATAAGTATTTGGAAAAACAATTACAAAATAAATTTAACTCTAGCTTTTTCCTCTTCTTGCTAATCGACTCCATTCTTTATCCTTTACGCCAATTTACTTGAAATTGATTTTCTTTCTCAAACGACATACTAGTAAATACTCTTCTTTTCCCTTGATTCTATTCTATAATAAACTGTAAAATAATTTTATTTTCTCACATTCAAGATGCATTTAAATTCTGAAATGTAATTATCATAACAATGTAAGGAATAGTTATTATTAATAGAATATATAAGTTCCTTGTTAACTTTCACATTTTCAATTAATTAATCTTTTATAGAATCATAAATTTTCCTAAAGACCTATATCAATGGCCGGATCTAAAGTCTTTCAACTCTAAGATTATTAATTATTTCAATGAAATAACTTATGTTCTAAAGGGTTAATACTCTTCTTTTTTGATCTTTCTTTTGGCCTTTGAAAAGAATTTTTAAACAAAATAATCAAAAAGAAAATGAAAATTTTAGACTTTATATAATAGAGTATTTAATAAGAAAATTCTTTCTGATTTATTTCATTTAAGGCTATTCAGATCCTGTTGCTACCTATTGATAACTAAAAGGATTTTTAAAAAGTAGTGAAAATATTGTTAATCTCAAAAGTCGATTTGATTTGTTTTCAAATATAGAAACTTTTCATCTTGATCATAAAAAAAGTTTTCGAATTTCTTAGATCATAATTACTTTTAAACTATCAGGCTCCCATAAACACTCGAGTTAGTTAGGGGGGGGGGGGGGGCGCCCCCCCCCCCCCCCCCCCCCCCCCCCTGCCCCCCCCCCCCCCCCCCCACCCCCCCCGCCCAATATAAAACCCATTTTTTTTTTTTAAAAAACAAAGGTTTTTTTTTTAAAAATATTATTCTTAAAAAAAACCCCCCTTTTTGAGCTTCCCCCCCCCCCCCCCCAAAGGCTAGTTCGCCGCTGGTTAGTTATTGTAATAGTAAATTACTATTAAATTAAATGATGGGATGAGAATTTGCAAGTGTAGAGGAGAAACAGCTTTTTTTTTAACACTCACACTTTTTTCCCATTCACACTCATATTCACACAGATATACCCACAGTCTTTTTGGCAACTTAAGTCATATAAGACTTAAAACAATGTTACCTGTATTTATAATATATAATATATATTTATTTGGGGTCCAGGCGTTCTTAATTAAGTCATTTAGTATCCAAACTACGCCAAACCCGGAGCGTTTAATTAATTTAATAATAATAAAAAAAAAAACAACAAAACTCAAAATTAATACTATCAAAAATAATTTAGTTCGTCGGATGTCAGAAGATACAAACTTGAATTTATAAGAAAGGTAGTCCGATTAATATTTATTTATATAATTTGGGTACCAAATATTTGTCTGGAAAAAAAATAGATCGTATTTAAATAATGAGTATCGCCAAAGTCTCTAAGCCGAAAAAACAGCCTGCTTTCTAAATATTAGAACTTATAATCTTAAGGAAATGGATTTGCAGCCAAGGAGAATAAAAAAACTATTTAGTTTCTTTCGGTTCCGAAACCGAAAGAAACTAAATAGTTTTTTTATTCTCCTTGGCTGCAAATCCATTTCCTTAAGATTAATAAATAACAGCCATTCTACACTTTTATTAGAACTTATATTTTTTTCTTATCTCCTATGCAGACAAACTTGTCAGATGGAATGATGAAGACGCCCAGCGACAAATGGGAGTATCCAAGGCACCGACTCAAAGTATTTAACATTGTTGGCGAGGGATGCTTTGGCCAAGTGTGGAGATGTGAAGCTCAAGATATCGATGGTAATTATTTATTGCAATATATTTACGGTATTTTTATAAGTCTTTTATCATATTTCATTGAAAACCTGAATTTTTTGAATTTTGGACGAATATTATAAAATGATATTAACTAGGTAGAGCTTTGTTTGAAAAAGATGGAATTTTTTCAACCAACGCTCAAAGACAGACTCTATGTAAGGTAGTCAATACATCGTTTTATAATAGAAAATTTGTGAATGTTTATGATTGGGCGAAATTGCGCCCCCTGGAGTTGAATCAGGACCGTGTGGTGGTCCTGGTTCGACTTCTTAAGGCAGTGGTTTCCAAACTTTATGTTACAAAGCCTCGCTTAAAAATATTTAATCGTATAACGCCTCCCTCTCTCCCTCTTCCCCCATTTTATAAAATAATACAAAAACAAAAAATTTTAACGCTAAAAAATATAAATGTATATAAAAATAATTTTTTTCCTATTTATAAAACAAGCAATCATTTGGAAAATTGCTCGATGTGGCTAATATTCGCGCCTCCCCTTAGGCTAGTCCGCGCCTCCCAATTTGGAAAACGCTGCCTTAATTTTGCCCATTCATAAACACAAACTCATCTCATAAATTTGTTATCGTAAATGAGTGAGCTATTGCATTATTATATATGAAAAATTTCGAAAAAATTTCCCGCGGCGCGCTTTCACGCGGTAAAATGAAATAATCGGAAGAAAATACATGTTGAAATTTTTAGCTGAAGAACCATGCTTTCTATTTTTCTATTCAAAATAATTATACCTCTTAATACTAAGGAGTTATTCGAGCCGATAACTAGCAATTTTTCATGTGCTTTTATCCAAGTTTTTCGAGCATGCTTCCCTACTGGCCCATATATATGCATTGTAAGAGGCTGTTGGGTGTACTGTCTTTTAGAAACAGTATTCTTGAGTTGTTGTATCGGTAATTCTATTTTGCACATTTATCTATGATATGGAAAGGGTTGCTGAAATTGTTGAGCAGAAGCAATTGAGGAGAGGTGGTAGGTTAAACCTCACCAGCTGAGATTAGGCACGGGTGTGGTTGAAATTCTATCGGATATTGCTATTTGATCTAGGGAGTAATGGCAGAATAGTGAATCAGGAAGGAGAAAGTGGCCTATTATATAGGAAAATTGTATAACCTTACCAAGGATATATTTATATTGATAAATAAAATAATTTCATTTAACTTTTCCATAAGAATAACCCAAAAGATGAAGAATTATTAAATGATAAGTACTTTTAAATTCGAAAATTGATTTATTTTATTTGATATTGTCTCATTTCATGTAGGATTTTTAATTAATTCTTAAACCCTACCTATCAAAAATACGCCTTGTCTTGAGGGATATTCTTCGATGAGATTATCTTCTTTCATGATTTAGTATAAAAGCTTATTTATCGAATAAAAAACACTCAATACAAAAACACTCTATTTCTCATTAATTTTGTTACTATTTTTTTTTTTTCAAAATCATAAATAATTTAAAAAAAACCTACCTTACAGTAATTGTAATTACATTTATTCATACGTGAAAGCAAAGTATTTTTTGTTAGTAAACTATAAATCGAAAAAAAAACAACATATAATAGAGTAAATTGATTAAATAAATTTTAATAATAGGCCATCAAACACATTAATAGATAAAGCTTTTTTTTTTAACTAATTTAATGCAATCCAATAGTCCTAAATACTTTTTGAGTATTAACTAAACTGTATGAGATATTTTTGTTTCATAAAACACCTTACAAATGGTATTGGGATTTTTACATTTTTCCGGGCATTAAAGGATTTGGCTTTGAACAATTGAATTAAAATCAAAATCAATAAACATATAAAAAAAAATTGTATGTATGAAAAGATAAAGAATGACAAAAATAGACTTTATAAAAAAAATATCTACTTGAATAATTTAGTTACATGTTGATCGGAATTTTCACCCACCTCGATAGCTCTTTTGTTATGTAAATTCATATAAAAAAAAAGGTGGAGAGAAAAAAATATAAATTCCATTAACTATTTTTCCTCTTTGAAATTTTTCAACTCACTATTGTTTTTTAGAGTTAATTAGACACTATCATGAATTTAGATGATATTTCAGCATTTAAGGAAGAAATAACTTGCTTAAATAAAATGATGCCCCCCCCCCACCTCAAGATTTTGAAAATAAAAATAATAAAATAAAAAAGCAATTTATTTATTTTTTTAAAATAAATCTAAATAATGAGAGATGATGATAATCAGGAAGGGCAATATATAGGCCTACTATACTATATAGGCTATTTATAATTGAGGCACAAAGTTGTCATTTACCCATGTTAATACCCAAGTCTGTATACATTACAGTATGTGTATTTTTGTAAACAAACGAGGACTTCAGCCAACGTGAAAGAAAGGCTTTTTGATTTTAAATCTTTAACCTAAAATATAATAATTTTTTATTCAAGAATTTTACCTTTTGACTCAATGAGTTTTTTTTTGAATATTTGTAAAATTTATTCAAAATGCTAGAATTTAAAAATATATAATAGTTCTATATGCTTAAGCCCCCAGTCATGGGCGTAACTAGGGGGTCCCGGAGGGCTCGTGCCCCCTCCCCCCAGAAAGTTCCCCAAACCAAGAAAAACTGAGTCAATATGGGGCCTTCCTGGTCCCATGCCCCCCTCCCAGCCAAATTTTCTAGTTACGCCCATGCCCCCAGTACCTACATATTGGCACTATCATAAAACTTCTTAACGCCCTGGAGCTAGGCATCCAAAACGACACACGCTCTCTAATGTCGTGCCTGTGTGAGGTAGACATTACGTATTAGTGTGCGTGTGTCGTTTAGGATACCTTGCTCCAAGGCGATTAAAAAAAGTTTAGCCATTTCGGTGCATGTGTTGGGAAGGGATAGGGGTAGTGGTGAGTAGAAAAGATAAATAGGGGTAATTTTTTTTATACCCCTAAGCAAATCCTGATGTCCCTACTATCAATTTTTCTGCATCTACATTTTTTCATTAGCAATTATTATTAAAAGGAGTTGAGTTCAATAGAATGGAATGAATTTTCATTCTTAAAAACGATAAGCTTATTCCGCCTATTATATAGAGTGGTAGACTTTCCATTTGTTGTGGCATTCTCCTTACAATACATCCATTTCCTGGATACGTACAGTATATTGGTGTAAATTGATACTTTGAGAACAAGATTAATAAAATATAAGTTCAGTGTATTTGTGTTTGAATGGAAAAATCCATTTTCTAAAAAGCCATTTTTATTTTCCGTTTGGATGAATTCTATAGGTATAAGAAATGAATGAAAAATACATAAATATATATCATATAACAGTATTGATCTTGAAAATGAAATTAATAATCTTTTTATAAGAATATTTAAAGCTTTTTTATTTAAAAAACATTCATTAATAAAAGGGTCTTTTTAAAATGTTTATAATAAATTAAATAAAACTCAATTTATTTTATTTACATTATTATATAAAACATGCATATTGTTATTCCCCTAAAGCAAGAAGCTTCATTCCCTGGATCCTGTTTTTTTAATATAGCTTGGTTATTTATTTTGTTGACAAAATACTTTCAAGAGAGAGTTTTTGGTGATTTTACTTTCCCGCACTACGCTTATTGTATGTAGGCTAATATTATAGAAGTATTATAAACATGTATAATCTAACTCTAACATATATACTCTACTTTTCAGTACATAAGAAGCCCAGAAATGCAAAAAATCATAATGAGCCTCTATGTGGTTTTTATTTATTATTAGGCTACTTATATCACTCGTATCACTCTTTGAATAAGGTTAAAATTTGACAATTTTATAGTCGTATAAAATGAATCGATCGCGAGGGAGCGTTAAATACCAATGTATTTAATTTACCACCATTTTCAAAAGTTTCTTCTAGACCAATTCTTTTGAAACTCAGCCAAAATAATTAAAACGTTTGCAAAACTTTGGCAATCAGAGCTTGCCTACCTGGGTTAGCTATGATTAAGAAGAGCAGGAGGGTTTTGCAACTTTATTGCTTTTTTATTTCTTATTTAGTAAAAGATCTTTTATTGGTAAAGAAATTAAAAAAAAAAAAAAAATTATTTTTAATAACAATTTTTTTTTATTTAGGTCACACGGGCTCTACAGTAGTTGCAGTAAAAACCTTAAAAGAGAATGCAACTGAGAAGGAAAGATCGGATTTAGTCCAAGAATTGCAAGTGATGAAAATGTTAGAACCACATCCAAATGTTGTTCGCTTACTTGGCTGTTGTACAGAGAAAGGTAAGCATTAACTAAATATATGAATTATTCTTTAACCCCTTGACCATAGCACAGTGGCAGAGTTCTTGTCTCTTGTGCTAGGAGTCAGGGGATCGCATCCCGTTCCAAGCAACAAAAATTGAATTGATTTAATCAACATAGGGCTCTGTGCCCCTCTTAGGGCCGGTTGCTTCATCCTGGGTGAGTTTGTTAGCCCCGGGCTAAATGGCTTTTTTGTAATGCAGAAACCCTCTTCCGGGGGAACAAATCATGTTCTGTTTGTGAAGTTTGCAACTCCATTAAGGCATCTTATAAAAATTATTAAAAATAAAAATTGATATTATCACCCATAATTTAAATAAATATTATTAATATACATTTAAATATAAGAATTTAATTTTTTTGCTAAAATTTGAAAATTTTCAAAAAAATAAACAAGATTTATTAGTGTTCACATAACAATTAGTCAATTGTTCCAATCTTCACAACTATTTTGACAAATTGCCAGCTGTGTGGCTCAAATAAAGATAATTTCAAAAAGAAATATACCTTTTATTTTCACCTAACAAGAAGTAATATCAACTGAAAATATTTATATAAATATTTAATATCAATATTATATCAATTTGCATTCAATTTGAAAACAAATAGTTTTATTAACAAGACATGTGCAATGCCTTAGATGAAGTTAGAATATTCAACAACTTGCAATATATCCTGGATATACGAATATAATCCTGATTGACATAAAATGAATAATAACAAAAAAACGGTAGTCCATTCCATATTGTATTTATATTATTTTTTACATTTATATTGGTGAAATTAGGATGCTTGAGTTCATAATACATGTTCGTACGTGTCAACCCAGGGCTAAATCTTAGCCCCCACCTTTGGGCCTGGGCTAACTTTAGCCCGGACCTTGGCTCCAATTCCCCATATATCTATATGAAATTACTCAAAAGTGAGGTTAACTCAGGGCTAAATATGGCGACGAGATCTGATGCAAGCGGGCCCTAGCCTATAACATATTTTATAAAATATACAACATTTCATCATTTTATTGATAAAATAAGTAGAATATAAGGTAAAATAACAAATATATGTACTTCTAGAATACTTCTTTTAGTAATAAAATGATGAAATGTCGTATATTTTACTATAAAAATATAACTGAAGTGGGTTTCTGCACTACAAAAAAGTCGGGGCTAACAAGCTCACCCAGGATGAAGCAACCGGCCCTTAGTGTACATGAGATAAAATCAGACACTCAAAGGCAAAACGCGAGCCGCCGAACATCAGTTGCCCCCCCCCCCCCCCACAAGGCCAGAACCCCCAGGCCTCACACGCCGCAGGCCCTTCGCCCTGAACAGGGACCAGCTCCAACCATCAGTCTAAAAGTAAGGCGTCTAAATGCGCCAATATCAGGACATCCCCGTATCTCGGAAGGGAGGCCATTCCAAACCCGGCATGCGGTCGCCGCTAAAGTTGACATATCCGGTGTGCCTATATGAGTGGAGGTTGCCCCCCAGGATATCCGCCGCCTGATGGGAGACATGCTCTCTCAGTGTAACACCAAACACATTTCTTAGGCAGGCATTAAAGGCGACAGTGAGCCTACGCTTAGAACGTGAGTCAAGGTTGTAAAATACTACATCCCCATTCAGGAAGTGAGGCAAAACCAGTCATGTCATTAGTTGGCGCCTCAGCCACTCCAGGCGTGAGCGATGCAAATCTCCTCAGTGTGTAAAGGGACCCGTAGACTCTCCGACATATCAAGGAGACATGGTCGCCCCAGGTGAGGTTCCCATTGATCATCACACCCAAGTTCCAGCACGATAATTTAATTTAGTTAAGAGGTTTTTGCAAGATAATATAGACTTGCCCAATGGTTGGAAAATGTTTGCAAAATTCTTGTAATAAGCCTACTAAGTTCTAATAATGATAGAATATTATAAAGTAAAGAGAATGTGATGATGAATGAAACAGTGACTACATTTCTAAACGTTTCTCACAATTTATATAGTTCAAGCTAGAATGCCGTGTATTGAACTTAAATGCTTCGGTTTCCCTATAATGCAAAGAAAACTATAAAAAAAAACAATCATAAATGTAAATTTGATAATCCATCTATTTTTCCGTTTCTTTTGATCCTCGTTTATACAGCTAATTCATATTTATCTACCTTTATCATGATAATTTGAATCATTTTCAATTTAAATATATAGAATGTTTCTCTTTTCCATTTTTTCTTATCTTGAGGATTATTATAAATTCATACTTTCTTGAAAATATTTCGATCAAAAATATTTTTACCAAAATTCATATAATTCAAAAGAATTAAGAAATTTTATTTGTTTTTTTATGCTCAACACTTTTCCCACCATATTATTTCTAATTTTGCCCACATTTCAACTATTTCTTTTAAAAACTTAAGCCACCCTAAAATCTTTAAAGGTTTTTATAATTCATTTATTTAAAAAATCTTTTAAAGAGTAGAATAAACACTTAAATAATTTTACTCATTTCAGATCCTTTGTTTGTGATTATGGAATTCGTCCCCCACGGAAAATTGCAAAGTTTCTTAAGGAATTCTCGTTCGGAAGGGGGATCCTATGGCAATCTTCATGGATCCAGCCTCTCGCTTACATCTCGGGAACTCATCTCGTTTGTTTATCAAGTTGCAAGGGGCATGGAGTTTCTTTCTTCTAAAGGGGTAAGTGCATCAAAAGCTGTACACTTGTTCCGAAACTCCGTTCACCTGATTCGGAACAGCTGTACAGTACTTGAAAACGACTGTAGAATAAGCAGTCGAAACGTTGTACAGTATTTATATTTATAATAAATACATTGTAATTAATACAAAATGTAATCTATAATTAAAATCGCTCAGGGGCCCACGTCTTGTAGGTGAAGTGGACCAGAGCTACCACGAGCTGGGACAGGCAGTACTTCTTATCTTTGCATGTCTGTCCCTTCCTCTTTTCAACAGGCGTCAGACCGGGGCCGGCCTGTCCTATTTCTT
Source organism: Euborellia annulipes (assembly GCA_023213315.1). Lineage (NCBI taxonomy): Eukaryota > Metazoa > Arthropoda > Insecta > Dermaptera > Anisolabididae > Euborellia > Euborellia annulipes. The sequence continues at coordinate 33,165 of JAKCPI010012232.1, read as the reverse complement.
CCGGTCGCAAAACACATGATAGGGTTGGTGGGGAAAAGTGAGGTCCGCCGACCCCGCATCGCGGGAATAAGGCGAGGCAGAAGAAGTAATCTATAATTAAAAATTCCCGTAATAATATAATAATAATAATACAAATCACAAAAGCTTTAATAAATTAGGGTCCGAACGGAACAAGATTTTCAGCCGAAACCGAAACTTGTATTTAATATACAAAATTCATATTTCACATTCATTTTTCCTTTTGACTTTCTCTTACCTATATATATATATAGTTAGAGCACCTCCCTGAAGCGGGAAAATAAGCTTTAAAACAAAATCAGCCAAAAAGTACTAGTATTTTACTGATGTACTTTTACAGTTTTTTCAAAATTCGGTCTAACGATTTTAATTAAAATACAAAAAACAATTATTTTTTAGATGCTCTTTAAAATGTGCTATATTCTCATTTTGTCATTGAATTCAATTTTGATAAAGAATTTTTCACTTTCCTTTTGATAGCACTGTCAAAATTAAAATTAATTTTTCATCTTAAAAAAAAAAATTAAAACATTTTAGAAGAAGTCGAGGCCAATTAATTTTTTTTAATTCATTATTTTCTACGAATATTTAATCTTTTGGGTAGAAATGAGTAGGCCTAATGGATCCCCCAAATTACTTATTTTTTATTTTTTTTAATAATCCTTATCTCCATTTAAGGATTTAAGAGAAGTTGCTTTTTCCAAGGAAGACTTTGTTCTAATTGTTTCTAAAATGAGGCTATATATTTTTTCTTTTCAATTTAATATCCCAAACTCGCATTTGTGTTGAGGATTTTTGTCAAAACATTTTCTCTACTTCTAGCTATCGCCATATAAAATATCTGAACTACTCTTCGAATAAATAGTAAGCGTAATTTGGCCCGTGAAACAGGCAGGACTCAGAGAAAAGAGATTAACTTTAACTTAACATTAACTCTCTTGCCTGGCTGTCCCGGGTACACTTTTTTTTCTTTTTTATTACTACAGTTCCTCAGTTTCTATTATATATAGGCCTACATATACTTTATAGGAATAACCAAGACATTTGTCGACAATTAAAGTTAAGCAGTGGTGAATCTCGTTGGAGCCCCTAAGGAAAAGTATTATTAAATGTTCAACCGGAAAGTATTTTAATATTTATTTTAAAACAGACATTAAAAATACATAATCCCTTAACGGGCAAAAGAATAAAAAAAAAAACGAAATTCTAACTTATATTTATGTAGGTATTTATTTATGGATTTAGAGGGGACAGGTGGATTGTAACAATAATCGTTAGCCATGCTAAAATTTTGCTAAAATAACGAGGGAGAAAACGAGAGGGGATTAGAGAGTCGGAACAATATTGTTTTAACTATATGTTTTGTTTTGAAGTAAAAATTTTAATGATGATTATTATTCTCAAATGTTTTATTATTGTATATCCTAATTACTTTATTAAATTGATGGCGATAATATTTGTTCATAATTAAAAAAAAAAAAATACCGTATATTCATACTGCATAATAGAGAAGCGTAACATATACGCAAAATTCACATTCATGATAGGTTACGAAATTTGTCAGGTCTGTATAAAATTGAATAAACTACCTATTAATTTTTTTATTTATTAACTGCTTTTCGAGTTATAAATGTGTTGAGTCTAGCCAGGTGAAGTCATTGTGCACAATGGAAGGAGAGAGAAGATACAATTTTTCAAACATGTCTGGAGTGTCGGTGTCGGTATGAAATAAAATAATTAATAAAATAAAGCATTTTAACTACAAAAACTATCAACCTCTTTAATTTTCTCGGTGCCGGCATATTTTACTGCCTACACCCCATCCCTGGTTTCAAACGCTTTGAAAGGCATGAATCGTGAGTGCTGTGAGTTTTGTGTAAAAAAGTTTCACTTCAACAAAAAAACTAAAAAAATAAAATGGAAGGCCACGAAGCGTTTACCCACTCTAAGAAAACTCAAAGGATTAGATCGCAAAATCTTTCAGTTTTACTGTAGTTTAATTGGAGCTCTGAAGTAATTAATTAAAAAAATACTGCGGGTTAAAGAGGTGGCTTAAGAATTAGCTTCTAGAACTAAAGGTCAAGGGTTCGCCCCTTTTCAATTGAATTGGCAACCAATCATTTGAAATAAATAGCGACGGTGACGAAATGACCTCAGATGTCGAAAAAAGACCTTAAACAAATTTAAAAAAAAAAAAGCCAACGTGTGGGATCGTAGGACCCCCGGCAGGAACGAAGTTCCTCACGCCTTTTCTTCAACTAAGAATATAATTTTATATGAATATTATTTAAATAGACGGAAAGCCCCCTTTCGGCGGGCTTTCCGTCGAGCTGCGCCCGCTGGAACCTCTTCCTCCTTCGGCGAGCAATTTCCCGCCTTCGGTAGATAGAAGGAAATAAAGAGAAGGAGAAGGTGGGCGTGGCCTCGCCAAGACTTCGGCCAATCTCGCCTTCCTCCGCCGTCGCACAGTGGGGCAGAATCAAAAAAAGCTGGCAGAAATTCAAAAAATGAAATCTGGATTTTTTGAGATTTCTTGATACCATTCATTAGCTGAATAGTTTGTGCATTATACCCTAGAAGGATAATGCCCCCAGTGCTTCCCAGCGCTCTCTATGTCCTTTCAAGGTTGACTAAAATTCCGCGCGCCGATCAGAGGACGTCTCCGCACCTACTATTTCAGGCTCTCCCCTCGGTTACTAAATCATTATTTTTTAATCCGAGATATCATGGCTGGTACATCAATTAGTAAGGAACAAAATGTATATAATTAATTTTTTTTATTGATTCATTAACTTTTCTTAATTGAGTGATTTCCAAAAAAGTCGATTTTTATCATATACCAAAATTTCAAACAAAATTAAAGTTGATGGTTGCACGGAGTTGGCCAATGATCTATATACCTCAATAACCAGAATTTATCCTATTTTAAGGGCCAAGAATAAAAACTTGCGCCTTTTTGCGCCATTTTGTGATATTTTAATTTTTGTCAAAAAAAGGTTGTTCTTTAATTTATAAAAAATGACAAAAAAATGAAATTCAATAGAGAAAATATATTTCTAAATACATTTTGTTTGTTTTTATGTATTTTATGGCGCTTTCAAAACCTTTTACTAATAAAAATTAAAAAAAAAAATGTTCATCTTCAAATTTCAGTCGAAATTCGGCCCTCTTTTGTCCGGCGACGCAGCTAGTACGATCAAAATATCTATTTGTTCTTTGTATTTTTTAATTTTTTATACTCAAACTATATGTTCTTAAAGATTTAAAACAAAAAATGTTCATCTTCAAATTTCAGACGAAATTCGGCCCTCTTTTGGCGGACGACGCAGCTAGTACGATCAAAAAATCTATTTGTTTTTTGTATTTTAAATTGTTTTATACTCAAACTATATAAACCTAAAGATTAAAATTAAAAAAAATACGTTTTTTAATTTCTGCCAGGTTTTTTTGATTCTGCCCCACTGTGCGTCGTTTGGGCGCTGGGAACGCATTTTTGTTAGGAACGTGTTTTTGTTACGTTACATTTTCTCCCAATTCACCCTGCGTAAGCCGCGTTAAAGAACTTTGTTCCAAAAACCTTTCTTAAGAATTTTAAAAATAGGCCTATACAATTATTATTCCCTTGATATTCAGGCCTACTTAAAGAAATTGAATAAATTCATTCTTTTAAAATTTAATATAGCATATAAGATTTTTTTTTATATCAAAAATGCTTTACTGCTAGTGACGATAAATTTTTTTTTTTATATTAAATGGATCGGTCTCCTGGGAGTGCTATCAAAAGGATAAGTGAAAAATTCTCTATCGATTGATTTAGTCTTTTGATGCTAGAATCCTAACAAATAAATATATAGAAACTCTTGATAGCACTTATGTATGACCTTGGATGAAAAAATTTCCTTAGATCTTCTCAAGTATAAAGCTTGAGTGAAATATATTAAAAAGTCTTGATATTTATTCTTTATAAAATCACCTAAGCATATATACCAATTATATTGTATTTCGATTTCTTTAATATAATAAATAAATTCTATTAAGTGAACTGGAATACGGTCCAGCTACGATATTATATTATAGAAATTGAAATATAATAGGTATATAATTGCTTAGGTGAGCCCGATGAATATTTATTTAAATCATTTTATAAATAAATGTGCCTGGACCCCAATATAGATCATATTTAAATAATGAATATCGTGCAAATTTTTGGCACTAAACTTCTCCTTCTGACTTCTTTTTTTGAGATATATTTTCCTGTTTCTGCTCTCTCTCCTACTCGATTATCTGTTTTCTTAATTATTTTTTAAACTTTTTATTTTTAAAGAAATACTTCCCCTGGTCACCTTTTTGTTAGTTAATCTCAATTTTTCTCTTTTATTTTTATTTGCTTTTAATCTAAAAGATTAAAGTAAACAGGAAGAAGCTCCCTGGGACAATTTGTGAATTTGGATTTGGGATCTGTTTTATGCTCCAATAATTCACTTTTATACAAGTATAGTGAAAGCTTGATAACTAGAGATATCCATTTATCGATTACGTTGTTATTTCTGAAAATTAAATGAAGCTTATTATTTCCTAAGTCCAATTAATTTGACAAATTATTTCAAGACCAAAATATCCGAGAATTTCTAGACCAATGAGAATCGGGAAAAGACAAAGGCAAGTCTTTTCTTATTTTGCAAATACATTTTCCTTGAAGGTAACATATGAAATTGAAAGTTTTTTCACTCTTTGTCTGAATACTGGCTGTCAGTCACACATGTCCCTAAGTCTGCTATAATGGTCCACATCTGTGTTCCTTTGATTGATGGAGCTAAACAGATTCTAAGATGAATCTGATATCTCTCTAAATGAATGTTATTGTTTTGTTATTTTTTTATTATTTTCAATTGAAATTTTTTTTTTTTTTTTTTTTAATTTCTTTTATATTAAAAATTAGAATAAGATAATTACATCATCGTACATTTTTAGATTACAAATTAAAATTTTGTCATTCATAAAGTCATTAAAAAATTTTATATTTTAACTACTAAATTGCAAATAAATAAAAAAAAAAAATTTGCTTACCATTTTCCTTCAATATTGATGACAAATTTGTGTTTGAAAAATTTTGTCTCTTCTGCTAGTAATTTGAATAATAAACCCATTTGATGCAATTTTCTTTTACTAATTTAATCTCTGAGTTAAGCTGTTAGTTTGCAGAGAAGTAAATTTACCCTTTCAAATTTGGTCCATTCAGGAGTTTATCGAATTTGTCCTTCGCTAATTTAGTTCCACTCATTCTATAATTGCATAAATGGGCATTAATTCTATTTCTAATAGTATATAATACAATAGTAATCAGTGACGGATCCAGAGGAGTTTCTCGGGGGGGGGGGGGATAATCTGGTGTGCTGGTCGGACAGCACACAATTTTTTCTTATTATCCGTAATTTAAAGGTGCATTTAGTAGTTGTTTATCAGAATATATATACAAATCAAATATTTAAGTATTCGTTTTTAAAATTTTAAATTAAAAATACAATTTTTTCCCAAAAAAAAAAAAATATTTTTCTCAATTCTCGGGAGGGGGGTAATTACTCCCTTTACCCCCCCCCCCGCCCTTGATAGTAATAGAGTTTAAGCGTTGTCAACCATTTAAAAGAAATAAAAATATTTCCCATGTTTTTCTGACTCCATTTTGTTGTGGCTTATGATGGCCATTCGCTTCTTCCGTATGCGTGGTTGCCTACCTCCAGGCGTTCTCACTGAAAACAAAAAGAACAATTTCTTTTTTAGAAAAAAGCATTTTAAGGTGCGCGTCTCGAAAAACCGTTAAAACACGATTGACTCGAGGCGGCAAGAGATGGCGTTAGTGTTCCCCATAGAAATACAAGCGAACTTTCCCATTTCATTCTAGAGCTTCCAGCTAATTAATTAAAGGTAGAAAATTAATTATTTTTGAACACAATGATTACTAATTTAATTATCTACAACTTATAGAGCTCCTTTTTTTAAAATATCTTTTATTTAATGCGATTAATCTAAAAAAAAAAAAATTTTTCGAAAATCAAAAAAAAGGGCTTCTATTATTTGTAGATATTTTAAATAGCTTTAATTAAAAAAAAATTCGAGGTCGATAGCTTCAAAATTGTGGCCGCTGGAAAGTCCCAAAATTAGCACCCCGAGACGCGCACCTTAATCTATATCCATATATTTTTTACAATTGAAATATTGGTTTAAAAAAAAACTTTTTTTTAAAGTAATTTTTTTGTTTCTTGTTTGTTCTGGGATTTGTATTTAATAAAAATCACTGAAATAAAAACTTTTTATATAACTTAAATATTTTATTTATATTTATTATAATTATTTGCTAATTAAAAATTCAATATATTGAGCCACAAAAAAGTTAGCTATGAGCCGCTGTTTGGAAATGTATATTCTATGAGAACTATTCAAACTTGCTGACAGTACTTTATTTATAATTCTCATTGATAGAATGTGAAAGGGAATTCTATTTAAATATAAGTCCACCGGATTTCTAATTTTTAATTCCTCTTTGAAGAGTCTTTTTTTGAAGTTATTAAAAGAAAATATTCATATAGATTTAAATAATACGATGAATTAAAAAAAACTCTGATATACTATATATACACTGATATAGCACCAATCAGTATTGGTGTGAAAGGGTTGATGATACTTTTTTTTATTTACCTCATCAGCTAGAGGCCATCGGAGTACTTCAAGTAAAAATGCTTATAAAATATACTATATCAAATGAAATATAGTATGTAGGCTTATATATAATCTATATTATTTGCTGTACATAAATTGAAAAAATAAAAAATAAAACTAACCAAATAAATGAAAAAAAATCCTAATTTTCAAGTTTAAAAATTTAAATTTTTAATAAATCTTTGAAACTTATAACCTAGTCTTTTTATTTTTTTCTCATGTTTCAACTAGAGCCTACAGTTAAACTAATTAAAATTATATGACTATCCTTAAAAAGAGAAAAAGTATATTTTAATAAATAGTAGTTAAAAATAAATAAATATACTATATATTCTCATTTTCAGATTATTCATCGCGATTTAGCAGCTCGAAACGTTCTTATTGGCGAGGATCATATCTGCAAAGTGGCCGATTTTGGATTTGCAAGGGATATTATGGCCTCTCACGTATACGAAAGAAAAAGCGAGGGTCGATTGCCTATTCGTTGGATGGCTCCAGAATCTCTATATGATAATCTTTTCTCAGTGAAATCGGATGTTTGGAGTTTTGGTGTACTTATTTGGGAAGTTGTCACTTTGGGCTCAACTCCGTACCCCGGGTTGGCTGCTGCAGATGTGATGAAGAAGGTGCGAGATGGACTCAGGTGAGAAATATTCAAAAACCATTCTCAGGTTATTTCGTTGTTTAACAGGCAAAAAGACACGAATCGGTTTTCATTCATTTACAGAACATTTTCTTTATTTCATTTATTCTAAATGAATTTCCGATATTTGAGAATATTCATGATCTCTCAATATCATAGAAGAAAAAAAAATTTATAGGCCTATTATTATTTTAAATTCCTTTTTTTTAAGTTTTTTTTTATATTAATAAAAGATCATGTTAATAGAGCTGTATTCAAAAGACCCATAGTATTAATATTTTTAAATTATAATCCTCAGATGATAATAATAAAAACACTCAGGGGCTCACTTCTAGTGAGTACGTGGATGGCGACCACGAGTTACCCGAGCCAAAGCTGGCATTTCTTCCTTTCCCTTATGCCAGCCTTTTTTTCCCTTTATTTTTTTCTTCCATTTCACAATTATTATTAATATTTTGTTTATAGAAGTTGGAGGTACCATTTGAAGCATTTCGAAAACTGTTGAGGCCCCAAATTGGATAATAATTTATAAAGAGGGAAAGGGACGGGAGATAAATATAAAATTTTATAATTTGAAATATACTTCTCATTTAAATAAAGTTTTAAATAAATTTTCTTCTCATTCATATCCTATTCTATATATATTTCTTTCCTAATTAGTATTAGACACTACATTTGACCAGGCTCATTTCAAGGGTTGATTTATCTTTTAGTATATGCCATCTCTATTTATTTATTAATGGATATGCTAATTAGACAATTTAATTTGATTTCCATTTAATATGCTAAAGTAGAGAAACTCTAGGTCCTTATTCATATTCAAATTAAAAACTTAGATTAATTTAATATTCATTTGGACATTAAAAAGGTTCTAGATTCTATAAATTTCAATTTTTTTTTATGGCATTTTCTCTTTTTATTCAAATCAATCTACGGAATTATTTTTTTTAAATACTAATGAATAAATGAAATGTTTACACATTGATAATTTTAATATGTGCAATTAAACTTTTGCTTCATTCTAACTAATAAAAAATAACTCATTAAAAATTCAAAATTCCTATTTTAATTATAAATGTATTCAAATTATTTTTATAATATTAATAAAACAATTTTATTTTAGATTTTATTCAAATAATTCACGGAAATTTCATAATCATTTTTGAATTAATCCATGTTTTAAAAATAAAAATAATTTATATTTCTTTTTCTGATGCATAATTTTTTATTTTTATATAATTAATTTTGAGCCAATTACGATAATTCTCTAAAAGAAAAATATTCTATTCCACTCTTTGTTTCTTTTTTAAATTAATTCAAATAAGCTTTTTGCATTCAAATTCTTCTATGCCTTTGTATTTCAAAAACATTTCTAAGGTTCTTTTAATTCAACTTTCAATATAACTTTGAATCTAATTAAATCATGACCTTGAAATTGTTCTTACTGCCTTTTTATAATTTTTTCGTTGTTCGCTTTGATCTTTTAAATAATGTCTAATGAATATCTTTTTATTAAAATAATAGACTATTAGTCTACTCTTTTATAATAAATTTTTTCTTTTTTTTCTTTTTTTTTGGATTGTAGCCTCTATACTTTTTTTTTTAATAAGTATATTCATTTGTCTTTTTTTTTATGTATGTATTTTTGCCTATTGGCTTTTGGCTGGAAGGGGCAAATAAGTAAAAAAATATTTAATAGAGGGTGAATTTTCTCGAATGTTGTCCCCGAGAAACGATAAACTTACAATTATTAATATTTTCTTGAAAAATCATAAAAAAAAAACCTTAAACTAATAGAAAGATGAATAATTAAACATGTACGTGTATAATGATTTTTGAACGCATTCAGCCAATTTATAAAAAAAAAAAATTAATTTTTTTCTCTAAATTTTCAACTTTGATATTTATTCCGTTCTCTCTAAATGTGCCTCTCTAAAAAGCCCCCCCCCCCCACCTTTTACGCCAACTTGGTTATAAATTACCCCTGGTATTTTAATAGCTATAAATCCTTTATTATTGATTAAACTTTTTCAATTAGTTAAGGTATTTTAAAACAACAAGGGGACATGGAATCTGTTTTTTTTTTTCCTAGGATCGAGAGGAGTGAGAAATATGATTGTACTTTTTTTTATATACCAATTTTGAATGTCAACGGTCTTAGTTTTGAACCCCTCTATATCTTATAATGAAGATAAATGAGTTCAATAAAAACAATTTTTCAAATTGGACAATCAAATATTGTCGTTGTAGTGACAAAGCATTTAGATGTCTTTAAACAATAGATATTGATAGAAGCTTGCAAGTATTAATGGACGACAAAATTAGAGATCGAAGATTTCATTGATTTCTTTTGATTTATGTATTTATAATATTTCAAGACAGTGATAAATTATATTGCTCAAGTAGAAAAAAATAATATGGTTCAATATTAACACTAAGGCCTTTTACATTACTCGAATACAGGTGTATATTGTATATTACTTTCATCAATAACTTCAGAACAATAACAAAAGAATTTACTTTCTATTGTAAATTTCTAAGCCGATGGCATGCTTATTATTTGGAAAGGCGTTGAATGATCAAAATGTCTACTGAAGGCCACATTTTTAAATTTTATCATTCTTTTTTTTGCCTATGTGAAAATATTTTGTTTTCAATTTGTACAACTTTTTCCGGTTTTGATATTATGCACATTTATTGATTATATACCAGTAAAAAAAAAAAAAAAATTATTTAAAAAATACAGTAGAATAAAACATTAAAATAACATTCCCAAAGATTTGAGCTAAACCCTACTGGCAGGCCACCTGACCATCAATTAAATAGAAATTAAAAATAGAAAATGCATTATTTCTTTTTTTTTATAAAATGGTTAAATATTATATATTTATTATTAAACTAAAAGACAAACATTTAATTTCTTATAAAGGATACACAACACTTTAGACTAATAAAACACTTTGCGTTACCAAAAATGATGCGAGCCTTGAAATACATTGTTTCTAATTGCACAAAGCACACATATCTTGCTGTCTGTTTGTTTTGTGTGTAATTGCTCAGGGCACGCACAACAAACAAGTGAGGCAGCGTGTGCACCGAGCCTTACCAAGATCTTTATTTACAAGCAGTGTTGATTCTCTGGTCGTTCAAGGGCCCACATCTTGTGGGTACGTGGATGGCAACCACGAGCTACCCGAGCTGGGACAGGCAGTTTTTCTGTTATTTGTACGTCTGTCTCTTCCTTCTAAATTTTCAACTGGCCAACCGTGCGACGGACTGGCCTGTTCTATTCTTTCCGGTAATATTCCACGTAGATTGACACTCCCATATGGTCGACTTGTTTCACTTTTCAATCTCAATTTTATATTTTAAAAATATATAGGTCTATATAAATAGCCTCTAGCTCCCTTGACAAAAAAGTTTTTAATATCATTTTAAATAGTAGAGAAAAAAAATGTAAAACAAAAACTAAATTACAAAATGATAACTTTTCCTAGGTTAATTTAGAAAAGTTTTATTAATTGTAAATTAAAAAGGCTGAGTTGAATTACTCTTTTTTATTAAAATTGAAATAGCATTTTTATTGTATTTTTGTGAAAAATAATTTTCACTTTTCTTTTTTTTTGTTTGAAAAAGCTAATTAATGAAAATTTTCCAATAATTTACTACTACCAGATTAAGTGAGGCTATATATTATATAAATGATTAATATGGTATAGATTTTATAAGAAACCGATGCCACGAGAACATAAAATTGTATTACATTAAAAAAAAAATCGACAATTTGAGAGAATAGTAAATTCAAATTTTTATTTAAATATTTTTTTCTCCTTTTTGTTTGCTTTTTGTCTGCTAATTATGATTAACGAGAGGTGTTCATCTGTGAAAACTTAAAGATGACCTGATGAGGGCAGACCTATCGGAGTTGGCATGTTGGAAGAGGACAATGAGAATATGAACACGAAATGCCATACAATCTCACAAAAATGTTATTTAAATAATACAGGTGTCACAGTTTATGAGTATAAAATAAAAAAATAAAAAAACTAATTATTCCATTTCTCTCTTATCAAAAGATTTATTGATTATTTGTTTTAGACTTACGAAACCAGAACACTGTAAACGAGAACTCTACAACATCATGTACTATTGTTGGAATAAGGATCCATCTGAAAGGCCAACTTTTGAAGAACTCGTGTCACTTTTAGAAGAGCTCCTTCTCACCGAGACTGATTATATCGAATTGGAAAGATTCCCTGATCATTCTTATTATAATATGGTCAGTCTGAGTGGCGAGAAACTTTGACAAATGGAATAAATTATCTAAAGTGCAATTTTTTATCTGTGAAGTTAATTTAAGAAGTAATTTAGTTTAATTTAATTTAGAATTATGTTTTTATATTTGAGATCAATTGTTAATTATCCGAAAAAAATGTCATTATAATAAATTTCTAATTGTAAGAACAATTGGAAGAAGAAATGAAATTTTATTATTCTTAAGATTGATTTTTGATTGTATAAGCAATTTCAATGGATTAAGTTAAACAGGTACAAATCTTTTTCCCCATTGTAGCGCCGAGATATAATCGACGACAAGTTTATTCAGTTTTTCTCTTTATAGATTTTGAAGTTGAAAATTAAATAAACTTTTTGTTGACAAAGTTTAGAGTCATTCATAAAAGAAAAAGAAAAAAACTTAAGCAAATAGATTTGTATAAAGAATTGATCAGTTTGGATTAAATTATTTAAATCCATTAAATTGGTCCGCTATTATTTTTATGAAAAAACCATTAATGAAATATTTTGTTTTAAACTACTACTGAACTTAGCTAGTCAGATTAATAACACAAATAAAGCCCAGCACATAATATTTAATCATTCACTGCTAGCTAGAAGCGAATATCAAGTACAGTAATTTATTTATAATTTATTGTCTATTAAAAGGAGATAAACATTATCTAAGTTTTACTCTATAATGTATTATAATATATCACTTTGACCTTTTGGTTAAATTTAATATAGATTCATCAAAATACCTACTTATTAAGAGAAATTCTAAAAGGATTTCCTAATATCAAAACATTTTAAAGATTAATTTAGTTACTATCATTATATTTAATATCCCTATACCTCATATACACAATATAACTAGCCTTCTTACCTTTTTGTTTAATTATGTAAAGTTATTCTATCCCTCTCCCGTTTTCCTAAATGACATATTCAAAAATTTAATATAAATAATACTTTTGTTTGTACATCGATAAATTTTTTTTGGCATTAAAATAAAAAGAAGGAAGAGAAAAAAAAGAAATATTGAATAAAAATTAATTTTGAATAACGTGAAGAGGAAAAACACCTTAAATTTTCAAAAATTCAGAGCCTTAAAAAAAATTTGGTACATTAAGGTGGAATTCCGCAACCGACAGAGCGTCACTGACGCCACGACAGTGACGCGGCGGCAGAGAGACAGTACATGTCATGTGTAAATAAATGAAAGGCTATTCAAGTGTTGCGACACAGACGCCGCGGCACGGCCGTGACGTCATTGCCGCTCTAGCGGCAGCGACACTGCCTCGTTTGCTCTCGATCTGTCGTTGCCGCAGAGCGTTTTCATAACAAAAAAAATGTTTTTTTCTAAAAAAAATAATCTCGCCGAAATTTAAGTAGTCCTAAACTACGTATGACGATTATGTAAGATCGCTGAGTGAAAGATAAAGATGCAATTGAATCCTTAAGTTTCAGTGTCGGTATCAAATGAACTAACAATTCCATGGCCTAAGGGCGTAGTCTATGAAATTATGGCCCTGTGTTTTTATTCCGGCCAAAACGAGGTCGAATTGTATTAATACTAACAAAAACGAGTTCACAATATCTGTTAAGTGTGGAACATTTGTTTATAACAAAAAAATGGCGGCGTTCAGGATTAACATTTTTTAGGTTAGGACAATAGGTCTTGTTTGTTTACTGACGCCGACATCGGAATCCACAAGCGCGACACTACCGCCGCGACACTGTCGCGACTGCAGTGACGCTATAGACGCTGCCGCTCTGTCGCGTTGCTCGGAATTCCACCTTTTTGTGAAGTAAAAAGACGCAGAACAAGAAAATTTTTACTATACTTATTACCTCTCGCTATCTATTTTTCTAATAATTTTTTTCTTCTCTTTGCAGGCTACTCTTCTTTCTTTTTAAAAATATAAATAAATACCTCACACTATAAGGGAAATACAAAAAAAAAAAAAAAAAAAAAAATCTTTAATGTATGGTACAGTACAAGTATATCTTTTGTAAAAATTTATTTTCTAATTTTGTATATTTTTTTATATATTGTTATGTATATAAATGTATTTTTGTATAACCTTTACACCTATGGTTGAAAAAAAGGTTCAATAAAAAATCAGGTGTATCACATCATAACAATCTATTCTATCTAAACTATTTATATCTGTTAAATTTAAACATCCAATCTTTTATTATATCACAATGAAAGGTTGCAGAAGCACAGACAGGCAGCGAAAAAGTTTTCTTTGTTTATTGGGTCGATGTTTCTATCTCGATGGAGGCCATTCTCATGTCCCACTACTACATCTACAACCCTTCCTTCATATAACACAATAGTCTCAACAACAATTTTATTCCATTTGTGAAGTGCCCTCAGAGGAATTTTTTTCTACCCTCTATATATCAATCTTCCCCTTCCCGCTAATCGTTAGCCTGAGCTGTGTTATGTGTGTTATCGTTTTCCTTTCTTCCGATCTCACATAGGGAAGAAAATTCAATCGTTTTGTTTATGCTCTTTTATTACTTTACAAATAGCTCTTTGGCTAGAGTTTCTGCCTCTTATTCTAGAGGTCAAGGGTTCACATCGCGTCTCATGCGACAAAAATTTATTGGTAGCCAATCCAATTGAAATAAATAGAGATGTGGTTTAAATGGCCTTCGATGCCGAAAAAAACCTTAAATGAAATTTAAAAAAAAATATTAATTCTAAGGACAATCGGCCAAAAAATAAATACTTTTGCATATTATCCGTTTATTTGTAAATATTTCGACCCCAGTGATATGGAATCTTCAATACAATCAACAGATGTTTTTCAAATCATTAATTAATATGACAAAAAACAAAATAGCTGAGCATTCCATGAATGCAATTTTTATAATCAATGAAAGAATCTAGCTAGTTGTAGCTATTTCGGATGGTAGAAAGTAACGTTTTGAAAAACATCTTTTGATTGTACTGAAGATGATTCCGTATCACTGGGATCGAAATATTTATAAATAAACGGATAATACACAGAGGTATTTATTTATTTTTTGGCCGACTGTCCTTAGAATTAATATTTGATTTTCCATAAGGCCATCTACAAACAAAAAAAAAAAAAAAAAAAAAAATACTTTACAAATAATCTTAAAATTAGTTATATTTTGTCAGTTAAACGCTTCAACCTAACAGTAGCTGGCTTGGGCTCTCTTGGGATGTTCCAATAGGCATTTTTGTTGGGGGGGGGGTTCAAGAAAATTTTTTCAAAAATTTAAGATTATTTTAGGGTATTTATAAATCATTTTGGATTTTTTTTTTAGCTAGAGTAAATTATTATATTTTACGTTGATAGTTTGGGCTGGAGGTTGAAATTAATAAGTAGGAGAAGAAAACCAGCCCCTCTTTTTCCACCATACACACTATTTATTTTGCAACCCAAAATATTTGCAAATAAATAGTGTGTATGGTGGAAAAAGAGGCGCTGGTTTTCTTCTCCTACTTATTAATATTATATTTTACTTTCTCTTACTCTATATGAAATATAATTTGTATTATAGAGCTTAAATATCTAGTCATGGCTTGGGTAACATGGGGGGAGGGGGTTTGAACCCCCAAACCCCCTGGCTACGCCTATGCCGATAGGTATCGGTTTAACGTCAAAAATCGTTTCATTTCATTAATAATTAACTCTCTTCTTTCTCTTTTATATTATTTGAAGTAACTAACAAACGTATTTTCCTTATAATTTAATTTAATCCAAAAACTTATCTGATAGCCATTTGCCTCCTATTATTAAATTATTTTCATAATTTTTATTACAATTTGAATTTTTGTCCATTAAAAAAAAAAAAATCAAAATCAAATTTACTTAAATAAAAAGTTAATTTTAATAACATGCTACTCTAGAAAGCTATTTAGTTAATGGTTGCGACGTCACAACTTATATGGATATATTGTTCCTATTTGTTTTCTACTGAGGGTCCTTTTTTATAATTTCTGGAGCAAATACTCTCAAGACAAGAGAAATTCCTCAATTTGAACGAATGAATACGACTTCATTAGACTTGACGATCTAAGTTCATGTGAGGCGAGATAGAAAGATGCCTTTACTTTATTAAAATAATTTTAGCATGCTATTAAAGGAGATGGCTGGCTGTTTTAATTGTATGTTTAGGACTCTGTCTAGATAATGAAGCTTGGATGCTGATCAAGGATCAAGCCTCTTGGCAAAACCACTTTCCTGTTATTACACATAGATTGTAAGAGGAACAGGAGAAAGGATATTCCTATGATTCATTTCATAGTCAAAATATCATGTAGAGGCTACATATTATAAAATTATAATTGAATAAAAATTCAAAGAAAATGCAAAAACTGGTGTGAGTGGTCGCACAGCTTACCAAAGGTAAGAGTAAGTTGTTTTCTGTGCTTATCACACCAGATTTTTTTGTGTCGATATATATTTAGTTTCCGCCTATACAAGGGCGTATCCAGGCTCAAATCTAGAAGGAGGCAGATCATTGCTGTCCAGATTGTGACATAGCTTTTTTTTATATATAGACCTATATAGGGGAAAAGCCTTCGAATTAAAGGCATAAAAACCCTCGAGTCCTAACTAGTCCCCGTCCCTATCGCCCTACCTAATTTTGTTTCGTTTTATCACTTTATAAACATTTAATTTTCTTTGCTTGCTTCTAGGGGGGGGACAGCTGCCCCCTGTCCCTCGCTGGGTACGCCCATGCGCCTATATATTAGAATTCAAGATATAAAATTTATTAACAGAGAAAAATATTGAGATTTTCTTACTATGGTAACCATTTCTCCCATCTTTCCAATAAAGTACAAGAGTAAAGTGTGCTTCGAACAATTTTGAGAGCAAAATGTGAACATACATTTTAAAGAGCGTCTAAAAAATAATTGATTTTTAAATTTTAATCAAAATCCCTAGAGCGAATTTTGAGAAAATCGAAAAAAAAAAACTGAAAAAGTACATCAGTAAAGTACTTTTAGGCCCATTTTGATTAAAAGCTTATTTTCACGCCTCAGGGGGGTGCCTAACTTAAATATAAAATTTCAACCTCTTGGCTCAATTTCTTCTTTATATTCTATACGAGAAAGTAAAAATTGTGCATCATATAAAGAACAACTTATTTCGTCTCATCTCAGAGTTGAAAGCAGCATCTGATTAAATTTAATGATGTTTTTTAGCGGACAAAACGATAATACCTCTATAGATAGAGAGTGGGACTCTTACAAGGAATGTCACCCAAAGGTGAATCGCCGATTCTTTTGAAACTTGGTGCATTTAAAGAACTCATCTAAAGATTAATTTAGATGAAAAAAGTTTCAGGGATGGGTGACAGAAATATTTTTTTTTAATATTTTTAACTTAATCTATAAAATCAGTACAATAGTGAAATTCAATGAAAAACTAAGTTATTTTCATTGTTGAAACAAAATTCAACGGGATTATCGAAATGACCAGGATGGCTTTGAGAATATAACCCGATGCAAACCACGAGTATTTAAATAGATTAATATATCTTGGTGAAGAGAGCTGATTGTGTGCTAATGATTGCAAAATTAGTATATTATTTCTCTGATATAAGTTGATATTTAAATTGAAAAGTATAATGCGATCAGATATCTTCCTCACAAAATTCTTCCAAACACGAAATCCAAAGACATCTAGTGGTTGAATAAGACCAGTTGTATTAGGAGGAATAAATAATTGTTCAAAATGTTTATCATCAGGTTTGACTTTTGTGTAGAGAGATTTGTCTTTATAGGTTGATAATGAATCCAATAAAAGTAAACTTTTTTCGCTTACATGAGGAAAAAACACGTTTTCATACCAAGAAGTCAAAAGTTCTTTAGATATTTTTCCTGATTTTGAGTTTTTAGCATTGTTGCGTCGTTTGTGAAAGCTTTTTCGTGTTTACAGATTATATTGAGCTTGATTATTTTAATAACTTGGTCTAATTCATGTTAATATAATTCAATTTTTGAAAATGAAATTTTAATTAAAAAAAAATATTTCTGTATGCCCATCCCTGAAACTTTTTTCATCTAAATTAATCTTTAGATGAGTTCTTTAAATGCACCAAGTTTCAAAAGAATCGGCGCTTCACCTTTGGGTGAGAGGGGGGGGGGGTACTTGGACTTCTCTCCCCTCCACGCTTATTCAAATGAAAGCCCTCACAGCTATACGTAGACTTGCTAATGGACTCGATGCTTTTAAACTACCTATCCTCCTTGCTTTCTATTCCTTTCACTTCCCTTCATCTCGGTAATACTAACCAAGAGACGATCTCTCTCTCTCTTTAAATAAAAACAGTATATTTCAAAATGGATAGTAGAAGATTTATCTAAAAGAAATATCTTTCAGGGCCTTTAAAAATTTAAAGAAGTTTTGACTTACTAGTCAGCGATGCACTTCTCATCCTGAGCCATATTAAATTTATTTAAATAATATGCAGGTCTATTCTCTAAAAACAGACGTTAAAATTTAAAATAAACAAATAGGTGTTAAAAATTAATGTAAAAACAATCAGCGTTAAAAAATGCTATTCAAAATTACAGGGATATTTAAAACTTTAAAATTTCCAAAGCAAGAATAAATTTTATTCATTTGCTCGCCGAAGGCGAACAAGGGTGTCCAGGGGGCTCAGCCCCCTGGCAAGTGGGAAAGCCCGCCGAAGTCGGTATATATAGTCGAGGATAGAATTCTTCATTCTCATCAGAGATTTATCAATTTTACTTTCCCGCAATAATAAGCAATATTATCATCTTGAAAATGTGGAAATTTAACAAACCAAATTTTATTAATAGTTAGGTTCTCTTTACGGTTCAAGTTTTACACAACATCACACAACTTTTGTTTGATATTCAAAGAGCTCGTGGGAAGAGGATATTTGTACTGGTTTTACAGATTAAATCAAAGCCTACTAGAAAGCTAATGAAAACCACAAAAACCTCTGATGTTGTCTCAAGGTGACTGTATAGGCCTATAGCGATGATGTCTACACCAGCTGGCGAATGAAATTAATTGAGAATTCATTCACACATTATCTTCCCTATCATAGCCAAATACAAATAATGACTTCGAGGAAAAAAACGAATAAGTTCATTTAATTAAAAAAATCTGGTGTGCATAAAGAAAGGCACATCAAACATTTTGCTTATATATCTGATAAAGTGTTGCAAATTTATAAACTAAAGTGTTCTTAAAATGAGGAGTTAATCGACTCAAAAAACAACGTGTAGAGAGTTAAGTAAACTTATAGTTAGTTAAAAAATGGCAACGTCAGAAGAATTACAAAACACTGAATTAAATCAGAAGCATGAAAAAAGGACAGGATCGGAAAAAGATATGCCGCAGATGAAACATATTTCCAGGAAAATTTATTATCCGATATTCATTTTATCCAGTTGATAAAGTTGGAAATTTCATTAACATTTTTTTTTTGTAACTTATTTAACCCAAATTTTCAATAATTTAAAATTAGTTTTTCTTCTCTAAAATCATCTATCCACTGATACGTTTACTTTTTAAATATCTAAATTTAAGTGTTACTTTTAAAGTCAGTGGGCCTGGCAAGAAGAATGAAAAACAGTCACCAAGTTCAGTGTTGTTAAGCAACTCCAAGTGATGTGAAAATCGGGGTAGGTGGCTTCTCAAAAACAAGACTGCTAAATGCCTTCCGGAATCTATAGATATTTAAATAAAAAATTAATATTAAGTCAAAGGGCGGCGAAACTTCAGACGATAGACCCCGAGTAATCAGCGTGTACAACGTCCCCGGTAGCCAAGGGTACGATTAATTTGAATATGTTTGTAATTGTATAAACTTAAATGGCCTCAGCAGCCGAAATAACTTAAAATATCTAAAATTTTATATTTACGTTATTTTTCTCACCGCTCCGCACCACAAAAAATCCGCACTACTGGGAGAACCACCATACAACACCAAAAAATAAATAAATAAATAAATAAATAATAAAATAAAAAATTTCGCTGACTTTTCTGACTCCTAACAACCATATTCAGGGCTGTTGCCAAAATAACATATTTTTATAAAGCCTTTATTGATTCGATCTCAAATTTGACAAAAAATTTTATATTTTATAGTAATAATAATTTTATTTATTTTTTTTTTATAATTTTATATTCCCTCGGTAGTTTCTCGAATTGGATAAAGAATGTGATCTTAATTAAAGTGTGTGGAATCACTAAATTTTTAAAAGGTTTTTTTTTTTTTTTTTTTTTTTTTTTTTTCATTTATTTTCGGTTTTAAAAGGTTCGTTTACTGTGGTGTAAAGATAGAAATTTTATAAAAATATTAATTTCCCAAGAGTGTAAAATAAATTATGTTTCCTGGCTTTGGAATCATTAGTGCAGAGCTAGAGAGGATTCTCTTCTCGTCCTGAAATTTATTCAAACTACTAATGAATTTGAAAAATAAGCTTTTAAAAAATTCTAGTATTTTTTTCTTAAGATAAATCAAAGTATATTCTGGGACATAAACCTCAATGGAACACCAGTACAAGACCAATATATTACTTTCTATCCATTTGAATAAGGAAAAAATTAAATTTGATTTTTTCACGAAAAAATATCTCACATAAACCTATACTCAGAGGAAAGATCATATCAAAGCAAAGTATTGCTTAAACTCAATATCTTTTTTTTGCTTTCATCAATACTTCTATGCCACTTTTTTCGTGCTTATTTAAGAATGAAATATTGGAAAATATTCTCACCAAACCTCTTTAAGGGACATTCTTGGATTGAAATTTAATGGATTTCTGGATTAGTTTAACCCTGAATTTGTTGGTTTATGCGCAATGGAGGATAGAGAGCTCTCAGATTAAATGTTTAACTGGACTGGAAACGAATGGAATTCTAATTGAGTAGACATTAAAATGGCCCAAGGGGGTGTAATGAACAGTCAAAGACCCTAAAAATTGTTACTCAAACAGTCATGAATGACTTTAAAGCGAAGTATTCAACCCCCAAAAACACACAAGGGAACTTATTTACGTCTTATGTTTATTTGTACTAATTAATTTAATAGAATATAAACGCAAGTTGTAATCAATAGGGCCTATAAATATACTAATAGTGTCCGTCCAAGTATTCCTACAGGGAAATTTAAGTAATTATCTTTTGAGTTGGAGTCTTGAAATTTTGTGGAATACAGTACCTATAGGCCTATATATAATTCGCTAATGTCCGTCTGTCTGCCTGTCACGCTCTATTTAGGCAACATCTCGTTGAAATTTTTAAATGAAATTTTTTATACTTAAAGAAGACCTTCTAGGGACTACAGGAAAATTATTTCTATCCCAAAATTACTTTATGAGTTATTAATTCCTAAAGTTACGATTCTCCTATAGGAAATGTATAGAGAAATATTTATGTATTCTTTGCATTTATATATTCTATGAATGTAAACAAATCCTCAAGCAGGCACTGGATTGGAATAGTAATAATTTTCTTTTCATAATTGGACCCGTGCCTACCTCCTATACCAAACGTCGCGGGTTCGGACCCAGGCAGTCCGATGATTTTATTTAAGCCAATTGGATACCATATGGCTTAAATAGAAATATTTAACAAGACTGTGAGTGTTTTTTATTGATGAGGCCAAACATCCCATGGCTCCCGGGAATCGAACCCAGGATCTCCGCCTTTCCGGGGCATAGGCGTGCTATCCATTGCACCAGGCCACCGGACCCTCGACCTGCACCAATAAAACTCACTTCCCCTTATATGCAGTTAGTCTTGCAAGTCACTAACTAATAACGAAAACGTGAAAAACTTTAAAGAAAAATTTTCAACTTAAAAACTCCAATAAAAAACACTCACAGTCTTGTTAAATATATCTATGACTAGTTAAGTCCGAATCGAG
Source organism: Euborellia annulipes (assembly GCA_023213315.1). Classification (NCBI taxonomy): domain Eukaryota; kingdom Metazoa; phylum Arthropoda; class Insecta; order Dermaptera; family Anisolabididae; genus Euborellia; species Euborellia annulipes. The sequence continues at coordinate 11,615 of JAKCPI010012232.1, read as the reverse complement.
GTATTTTGAATACTATTATCTTATTCAAATATATAGATCTCGAAAAATATTTAGTTAAATAGAAATGCCTAACCCCCAATATATATATTAATTACAACGGTTATCTTCTAAAGTCTTAAATGGCCTAAGTTGCCGAAAAGACTGTGTGAATGTTACGTGTGTGAATGTGAATGAGAAAAAATGTGAATGTTTTTAAAGAAAAAAAAAATTGAACCATGTTACGCATTAGTGTGTCAAGCGCCAGGTAAGAAGATTTGAGAAAATTAACATTAAAGTTTTTCTGATTTACATTGTTTTGATTAGATTATATATCATTTTTTTTTTTTTTTTTGTCAATTGTGCAAGTAACAACTCAACTCAATTTATAATTTTTTTTTGGCGCTTGACACACTAATGCGTAACTGGGTCCAATTAAGAAAAGACGGCCTTGATGTAGGGGTTAGCGTGCTGGCCTTCTGTACCAGGGGTCGCATCCCGTCTCATGCGACAATTTATTTCATTTGGATTGGCTACCATTCCAATTTAAATAGAGACGGAGTCTGGCCTCCGTCAGAGGCGTACCGAGGAAGTTGGGGGCCTGGGGCGGAACTAGAAGAGGGGGCCTTATATTGAATTTTTTTCTTGGAGGGGGGTGGTCATCTTTAAATATCCCTCTCCTCCATACACAAAAATATTTTTAAAATACCGTATATCCCTGAACCCCAAGGGCCCCGGGGCCTTTCAAAGGGAAATTTTCATTAAATTTTGTTTTTACTTGAGCCCCAAGGGCCCCGGGGCCTCTCAAAGAGAAATTTTTATTAAATTTTCTTCTTTTTTATCTAAATTTTCCCATTTTTACTTGAACCTTGAAGGCCCCGGGCCTCTCAAAGAGAAATTTTCATTAAATTTTGTTTTTACTTGAGACCTGAGGGCCCCGGGGCCTCTCAAAGAGAAATTTTCATTAAATTTTGTTTTTACTTGAGCCCCAAGGGCCCCGGGGCCTCTCAAAGAGAAATTTTTATTAAATTTTCTTCTTTTTTATCTAAATTTTCCCATTTTTACTTGAACCTTGAAGGCCCCGGGGCCTCTCAAAGAGAAATTTTCATTAAATTTTGTTTTTACTTGAGACCTGAGGGCCCCGGGGCCTCTCAAAGAGAAATTTTCATTAAATTTTGTTTTTACTTGAGCCCTGAGGGCCCCGGGGCCTTTCAAAGGGAAATTTTCATTAAATTTTGTTTTTACTTGAGCCCCAAGGGCCCCGGGGCCCCTCATAGAGAAATTTTTATTAAATTTTTTTTTTTTATCTAAATTTTCCCATTTTTACTTGATCCCTGAGGGCCCCGGGGCCTTTCAAAGGAAAATTTTCATTAAATTTTTTTTTTATAAATATATGGGGGCCTATCCCGGACGGGGCCTGGGGCGGGCCGCCCCCTCGCCCCCCCCTCGGTACGCCACTGCCTCCGTTGCCGAAAATGATCTTAAATAAATTTTAAAAAATGGCGAGGGCCCGCCACAGGCGGGTCCGAATTAACTTAGGTGAGTCCAGGGGGGCGAAGACTCCCTGGATAGGGCCGAAGCCCGCCGAATGCGGACGGCGCTGCTAGTTTTAATTAAATATTGAAAATAAGCCTAACAAATAACTCTAAGAAATCAAGTATCTTAAAAAAGTCTTTTGAAAAGATATAAAAATTTAATTTATTTTTATTTTAAGTGTTATTTCCATTACTGAAGCCTAGGCTATAGGAGATAGTGTTGGACAAATTTTATATGCTTGGCTAACTCGTGTCGTTCTTTAATTATTTTTTACACTCAATAATACTGGGAAAGTTTTGTTATGTTTTTCTTCCAAGTCGTGACAAATTTTATTCTCTAGGATGTATCCAAATTGATTAAAGGCATTACGAATTTCATATTATTAGATTAGAGTTAGATACTATTAGATTTATTAATTTTCAAGCAGAGGAAAATACAAGTACAAAGTTTCTCAAGAGAATTTTATAGGGCTATATGAAATAGCCAAGTTTCTCAGGATTAAAGGCACAAAGAGGAAGCCTGTCAGTTCTCTTCTTTTCAACTCTAAAAGTCGCTCTTTGAGATTCTAAACAACAATAGAATTGTATTAATAATAATAATACTGCCCAGTTGTAACGATATAATCTATAAAGGTCTCCTATTCAAACAAAGTTTAAGTGACTTCTCTGAGATTATGTTATACATTTAAGTCAAATTTGATTTCTAATTCGCTATTATTCATAGTTAGTATATAATTATATTTCCTTAGTTTATTGTGTTGGTGGTAATTTTCTCTATTTAGATGCAGTGGCGTCATTTGGGGGCAGGGGGGGGGGGCATTTGCCTCCCCCCAAGGGCTCTGATTTTTATAAAATTTTATATTATTCTAAAAAAAATACTCCAAAATTCATCTACGAGTATACAAACTGTACAAAATTAAACAATTAATTAAATTAAATGTTTTGGCCAAATTTGAGTACCCATTTGTAAGTAAATTTTAAGAAAAAAAAAGTTTGCCCCTCCAAGAAAAAATTTGCCCCCCCCCCCCAAGAAAAAGTTGAAATGACGCCACTGTTTAGATGCGTTGTAAACCCAATCCTTATTTCTTTTATATATTTTTACTTATCCCTTTCGGATACTGAGACCATTAATGGGTTTCAACGTTTTATTGAGTATTATTTTTATTGTACCGATGGCTATCTGGGGTCGTTCCCCAAGTGGATTTTCCGAGGCCACCTGTTGTATCGCTGCACTTTATAAATTTTTAATTTATACGTATACGTATATATAAATATTTTAATTTTACTATTGCGCTATTATAATCTAAGCGAAATGAGTTTGTGATTGATTGGGCAAAAATTGCGCCCCCTGGAGTAGAACCATTTGGTATCCAAATGGCTTAAATAAAATCAGGTAGGTAATATAAATTGTACACAAGGTTATTTGTTTCAATTCATTTTATTAACTTTTATTAACTAAACACTAAGCTTATGTGTCGAAATGCGTATCAAGTTAATAAAATGAATTGAAACAAATAACCTTGTGTACAATTTATATTACCTAATTAAATATGTTTCAACTAGTGCCAACGGTCGCCAGTATCAATTTAATTAAATAAAATCATCGGACTGCCTGGGATCCGAACTCGCGACCTTTGGTATAGAAGATCAGCACTTTACCAACTACACCAAGCGCGAGAGCTCTTAATTTTTTTATTACTTATGTGTGACTCTGGAAATTTTAGAATATCAAGAGGAGGATTTAAATAATGATGGGCCGACTGAGCGAGCCAACTTGAATCTTTCGGATAACAAACATGCAAATTAAAAAATATATTTCCTTGACACTTATTGGACCCTGAAGATGCCCCCATTCGAGCCCGAAACGTCGGGTCAATAAAATATTTAAAGAAAAAAATTTGTGTGCCAGTCTCTGCTCCTGCAACCCTTCCTTGATGAATATATATTAGGGTGCCACTTATTTTTCAATTTTCTTTTAGGGAGTAGTGCCGGGCGGAATTTTGTTCCATTATATCCAAAAGTAAGTCCTATAAAATATTAGCTCAAAATAATAATATTAAGACGTGGCGCTCTTGCCCTATTTTTTTAAATATCATTACCTTAAAATCACTTTTTTTCTTTTTGATTAATAATATATGTGCTTGTAATTTTATTTTAATGTTGACTAGCCATAATTTAAAAATTTAAATACTAAATATCTTTTTTACATAGGCATAACTTAAATATAAACGAACATTATAATGAAAAGTTACATATTCTAAGTGAATGTTTTTTGAAGAGTAGAATGGCTGTGGTGATGATTGAATAAAGGAACTCTATGAGTAGGGCAGCCAGCGGGAATTTAATATTAATAAAAACCTTTATATTATTTCGTCTACATTTCGGGAACGCATCGCTCCCATCTTCAGGACCTGTGGCCGTCAAATATTTATTAATTTAGTACAAATATCATTACAATTATATTATTTACAGAAAGTAGTTAAAAAATGCTTACGAATTAATTGTTGAATGATAGATGAATATTTTTATGTTGTAGGCTACACACAATGAAAAAAATAACATGTATTGTGTTGTGTATTGTGCATAGTGATTTAATAAATAAGACAATTGTATATTATGCAGCTTTAGGCTGTTGAGGTGTGTGAACAGCCCCCACCGACGACCAAGATTGAAAGACAAATTTTTTTTATCTCGTCTTGTAATATATAAAATTAAAACATGAGTTCTCAGAAAATTATTATTAAAAACAAAGCAACGGGGAATTAGAATGTTATAAAAATAAAAATATGTTATCTATTAATTAAATTAGATTCTATTAAATAATTTAAAATGTTTTTAATTAAATTTCTTTTTTATTCCCTCAAATAATGTTATCCCCTATTTTTCCTCCCCTATAATTTTAAAAGATTAATCAGAAGCTCATAAAGCACACTTAAATTTTCGAGGTCGATTTTGTAATTGCATGATCGTCCTTTATATTTTTGGATGGCGACCATTTTAATAAATTCTCTTCTGTAAGTATTCTCGTCTTGATAAATGATTTTATAATTTTCAAAATCGAAATTATGACGGTGCTCGTAGGCATGACAGGCCAACGCAGTAGTTTGTTTTTTATTAATCACACTAAGTTCATGTTCCCGCATTCGCAGACCCACTTTGCGTGCGCTGGTCCCTATATATACTATAGGACATTTTTCCGTTTGGGAGCCCAAACAATTAATTTTATAAACAATATTTGCCTTGTCATGAATAGGTATTTTCCCTTTTTGATCAAAAAAATATAAAATGTAGACTAAGTCACCTGCACTAAAAATTGCTTTTGATCCTCATCCAGTGTAATTTTATCGTTGAAATCCTCTATTAGTTTGATACCCCTTTCTGTCGGATCATTCACAACCTTCAGTTCTTTCAAGAGGTGTTTTCCTCATTACAGATTCAATTACAGAGGACACCAAATTAAAGATAGCTCAAAAATTATTAGCAGAAATAGATGTAGATTACGAACATGAAATCGATGAAGTCCAAGGTGAAAAGATAGGCGATTTCAAGAAATTGCCACTTAGAAAAGAAGATGTTTCTCAATTTTTACAAAGCTCTAATGAAGAAATTTTTCTAAAATTAGCTAGTAAAAATTCTCTAAATTTATTACGTAGATATGAAATAGGTAATCTTTTGCATTTACACCTATCAAAATGGATTACTTCTCTAGGATACCCCCCCCCCCCCCCCCCCCCCCCCCCCCCCCCCCCCCCCCCCCCGGGCAAAAAGGAAAACATCTCTTGAAAGAACTGAAGGTTGTGAATGATCCGACAGAAAGGGGTATCAAACTAATAGAGGATTTCAACGATAAAATTACTCTGGATGAGGATCAAAAGCAATTTTTAGTGCAGGTGACTTAGGCTACATTTTATATTTTCTGAAATTGGCATGATAATAACCTTATAAATACATTTGTGTTTTTATTTGTTACAGACAGTCCAAGAATTTTAAAAAATCACTTAATAGAAACTCAATATCCCTTAAGAGGGTGATCACTGAAAACTTTAAGAGACGAGCGCCACGTGTTAACACCCTTCAATTTAGCTCAAATTTGGCTGATAACCTTTTAACATTCAAAGGAACAAAATTCCGCCCGGCACTTGTCAAAATTTGAAAAAAAAATTTGACCTCTTATAATAAGTGGCACCCTAATATATATATATATATATATATTGGGGTCCAGGCATTCTTATTTAATCCGAACGCTCGACCCTTGGAATATAAGACAGGCGCGCAACCGACTACGCCAAGCCCGAGGGCAGACGATATTTTAAATTCTCCTTTTATCCCACAATTTTTGAATCTTCTTAAAGTGTATCTGTATTTATATATAAATTAGACAAAGCTTGTGTTTAAATAATGAGAAAAGTCTGACAGTTATTATTAACATAGCTTACAACAGTATGTTTGTTTATTAGAGAGGACATTTTTTAAAATTAACCCATATCCTACCAGTGTTGCGTTTGCGCAACACTAATTAAAAAAATTTTTTCTCTTCAACTAATAGAGCTTTCGTTTTACTTATTTTTTTATATATTCTTTATTATGTCCTTTTGTCTCTTCATCATAGATAATGCCTTTTTTTACAACCTTTCATTATGATTTATTTTTTTAAACTTGGACACCTGAAAAAGTGTATTTTAAAGATTCAAATATTTATTAATTAAATATTTTTTTTTAAATTTTTTTTATTTATTTATTTTCTTAGAAGGTCTAATGACCACTCTAAACATTCTTTGTCCTTTGTTTTTGCAAAACAAAGAAATTATTTGCTTACAAACTTCAGTGTTTCGTTTGCGCAACGTTGGGAGGAAGTGTGAACAAAAAGCTTCTAAATCCTATTAGTGATTTGACTATTGGACCCCTCATTTTTCATAGAATTTTTAACTTCTTTACAAAAACGAAAGTTTATCGACTCTTTTATCTCATTTTTGTTCATTAAAAAAAAAAAAAATTAAAAAATTCTCTCAAAGAATCGGGGTAAGTGCGGAATATGATAATTTTTTTTTTCAGTGGTTACATTATGTAGCAATCATTTTAGCAGAGATCCACTAAAAACGGTAAAAAAATATAATAGGAAAAAAGGAGAGGAAATAAACATCTCTCAACCTAAAATAATATCTCAATACAATTTGGGAATGGGAGGTGTTGATTTGCACGACAATGCAATTCCAAATTATACGTCAAGAATACTTGGTAAAAAATGGTGGTGGCCTTTATTTATAAATAGTATAGATTCCACAATAGTAAATTGTTGAAAACTATATAATATTGCTAATAATAAGCAAATTAGTCAATTAGATTTTAAGTCGGCTTTAGTGTTAAGTCTATTGAAAATGGAAGAGCGTTGCGAGCCAAGTGGCTCGGAACCTTCATCTGTCAATGACATGGAACATTTGGTGATATCGAATGAAAAAAAGTGAGAAGAAGGTGTAAGTGTGCCATAGTCCGACTATTTATATATGTAATAAATGTAAAGTACATGTACATGTCAAGTGTTTTTCGAAATTTCACACAAAATGATTTATTTTTATATCCCATATCCTCCCATCGTTTCGTAAACGCAACACTAAAAAAAGTTGTATAAAATAATTATTTAATTAAAAATATCAAAATAAAGTTGTCAAATACATATAAGAAAACATGTGGGATGAATATATGTAAATATTTTTAATCAAAAATTTAAAATAAAAAAAATGATTTTTTTTTTAGTTCATGAATCCTCCCAACGTTGCGTTTGCGCAACACCCGTTTCCCGTGAAGTGTGCAGTGCGGGAATTTTTTTTTTATTTTTCTCACATTAGTGGAGACCTAATATAACTATTTATAGGAAAAAATTTTAAATTTTCAAAAATTTTTAAGGCTGGTAGAATATGGGTTAATTAATGTTTTTATCCTCTGACTCAAACAGCACTCGGGTCTTTTGATACATTCAAATAATGAAATAAAAAAGTTGTCTAAAAAATTATATATTAGAAAAAAATATTTGTATGAGTCCTGAAAGAAAAAATCTGGTGTGACTGGCGCAGAGCACACAACTTTCTCTAACTCTTACGCAAGAGAAAGTTGTGTACTGTGCTTGTCACGCCAGATTTTTTGTGTTGAGATATATTTAGTTTCTGACAGTAGGGTACATTTGAATTCAAGATGTAAAAATCTGGTGTGACTGGCGCACAGCACACAACTTTCTCTTACCCTTCGGTAAGAGAAAGTTGCGCACTGTGCTGGTCACACCAGATTTTTTGTGTCGAGATATATTTAGTTTCCGATAGCACCTTAGTTTCAAACTTGGATTTTAAATGTTGACTGCTTGAAATAAACTATGGTTATTTTTAAAAATTTTAATCTCATATTTGGACATTTTATACACAATAGAGAATCGTAAATAAATACAAAATTTCATAAGAATTGGAAAAAAAAATTTTAAATGCCTAAAAAGTTTCAAAGGGGACCCCCTTTTGAATCGAAATTAACATAAAAATCCCTATAGGAAATTAACATTAGGCCTATGAGAGAAGGCGGAGAGACAGGTGATAATGTTTGCAAGTGAGAGAGAGAGATATATATATGTTTTCTCCTAAGCAATTAAAGACACAAATAAATGGGAATTTAAATAATAATTGATTTTTAATCTAATAAAAAGAAAAGATTTAAATTCCGTTACCATGGCAACCATTTCTATCTTTCCTATGAAGAACAAGAGTAAAGTGGTCTCCAGAAGATTTCAACGGCAAAATGAGAATATACATTTTAAAGAGCATCTAAAAAATAATTGATTTTTGAATTTTAAAAAAAATCCTTGGAGGGAATTTTGAGAAAATCGAAAAAAACTGAAAAAGTACATCAGTAAAGTACTAGTACTTTTTGGCCGATTTTGTTCAAAAGCTTATTTTGAGCGTGTGGGAAGGTACCTAAGTTAAATATAAAATTTCAATCCGGTAGCTCAATTCCTTCATGCTAAAAGAACAAGAGTAAAGTGGTCTCCAGAAGATTTCAACGGCAAAATGAGAATATACATTTTAAAGAGCATCTAAAAAATAATTGATTTTTGAATTTTAAAAAAATCCTTGGAGGGAATTTTGAGAAAATCGAAAAAAACTGAAAAAGTACATCAGTAAAGTACTAGTACTTTTTGGCCGATTTTGTTCAAAAGCTTATTTTGAGCGTGTGGGAAGGTACCTAAGTTAAATATAAAATTTCAATCCGGTAGCTCAATTCCTTCATGCTAAAAATCTGTCCACACATACATACATACATACATACATACATACACACACACAGACCAATTTGCGGGACCCACTTTTTTGGACTCAGGGGACCTCAAAACATGTATATCCATCAAAATCTCGACATCGAATTTTTGACATGATCGCAATACTTTCTCTCTCTATATATTTCATATATAGGCTAAGAGAAAGTAAAAATAAGTATGGGAAAAAATTTATATTTTGTGACCGTAGCAACCATAGGAGAAATTCCTATTGAATATACATTTTAAAGAGCATCTAAAAAATAATTGATTTTTGAATTTTAAACAAAATCGTTGGAGCGAATTTTGAGAAAATCGAAAAAACTGAAAAATTACATCAGTAAAGTACTAGTACTCTTTGGCCGATTTTGTTCAAAAGCTTCGTGTCACGTCCCAGGAGGGTGCCTAACTTAAATATAAAATTTCAACCTTCGGAGTCTAGCTCTTTTCGTTCTTGACATATTTTGTTCACAGTCAGACACACACAGACATACCATATTGCGAAAACCACTTTTTTTGGATTCAGGGGACTTCAAAACGTGTATTTCCATCAAAATCTGGACATTGAATTTTTGACATGAATTCAATACTTTCCTTCTCTATATATTAACATTTATAGAGGTAAGAGAAAGTAAAAAATATATTTCAAGAATTCTCAAAAATGGAAAGATATTTTTTTCACTAAATGAAGGTTAGTTGATTTAGAACTTATTAATCCTCTTAACTAAAAATATTCTAAACCAGGGATGAGCAACGTTTGCGGCCCTTTAAACATGTTTATGCGGCCCGCCAAGCATTTCTAAAATTGAAAATAAATATTTTTTATTTTTATTTTATCATTATCAGTATACCTAGTATAGAAAGGATCTATGTGGATACAGATCCCGAATACTTTCAAATGGAAGTGATTGACATGCAGAATAATACCGATTTAAAAAATCTATTTTTCTCTGTAAACATCGAAAATTTTTATAAGTCTTATGTGAGCCCTGAGAAAATTCCGATTTTGACGAAAATGCAAAGCAAATGATGTCTCTGTTCGGAAGTACGTATGTTTGCGAACAATTATTTTCAACCATGAAATTAATCAAAAATCACCACCGATCAAGACTGAGTGATGCACGATTAGGAAGCAGCGTACGTGTAGCTACCTCAACAATTCCGGCTGATATTGATCAGCTTGTTATCGAAAAAACCAGCGCCAAATTTCTCATTACAAGTTCAAGTAAATTCGTGTGTCTGTTCTTTCTTGTTTGTTTTTATTTTCCATTAAAATTTGTATATGAACTTTATGTGCGGCCCGCCAAAAATTTTTAAAATTTAAATTGGCCCGTTGATTAAAAAGGTTGCTCACCCCTGTTCTAAACCATTTCCTAAACTCGGTATGATAAAAGAAAGATATTGCTCAAACTTGAATTAAGGGATGGTAAATAAATGCCAAGCAGCTCTCAAACTCTTTATGGGTGGCCTAGGGAAGGCTATTGAATGCTCGCCGGAAGCCATTGATACATGAAATTTTCTATAATACCGGTATATGTATTTCAATATTGTAAAGTCTCAATGGACATTGTTGCCGAAAAAGACTAAGCAAATAGAAAAAAAAGATGCTAAATAAATCGTTTTTTTTTTTCTTGTAAACTTGAAACTTTTCTCACTTTAAAAAGGAGATTAAAAGTTTCTATTTAGTTTATATAAGAACTAAAAAAACTTTGAAAAATCGATAACTAAATAAATATTTTCTTTACAAGTTTGACATTTAAAGTTATATTTATCAATCTGAAAGAAAAAATACTGGAGGCAGCATTAAAAGAGAGACTTTGTGTGTTAAAGTTGAAAAAAAAAACGTTAATTGGTCCATCCAACTTCAACCCTTTTAGGCTCTATATAATTGAAGCAGAAAGTTGTCATTTTTAAATGCTTTTATTTGTTACAAGAAGAGTCAGCGTGTACATACATTTTTGTTGTGAATAGGTGAATGTTAATAGACTTTATAAACTCTCACGTCGGTTAAGACATGGACCAATAAATTTCAACCGAAATATTGCCTTCGGAATCTAAAGACTCTTCTGTCTTTTTTACTTTCTCTTCACGATTGCAACCTCAACAGTGCCAAACTCACCTTAAGTCTTTTTCGGCAATTTAATGCTATTTCGATTAATTAAATTAATTGGAAGCAAATATAATTTAAAAATTCACGATTCACTGACTCTGAAAATGAAGCGAAAATCCTATCTCAACTCTACGGAAGGTATCGTGAATAAATGAATAAGATTTTATTTAATGCGACATTATGCAAGGAAACCAACCTTTTATTCTTTAGCTATTAATTAGAAGCGAAAATAAAGATTAGGATACAGAGGTTCTATTTCATACCAAATCGATTATTGGAATTAAATTAATCTCTTTATTGGATAGGCTGGATATCCCGAGTTTGATTCCAGGAGGCCAAGGACATTTGACCCATCAACAAATAAACATCCTTACAAAAATATTTCTATAGCTTTCATTGAATATTAATATTTAAGGTGCGCGTCTCGAAAAGCCGTTAAAAAACGATTCACTACTGAGTTACAAGAGTTATGCCGGGTTGCAAGAACGCATTTAACGGTTCGTTAAACGCTTTTTGTCGTTTAAACCTTCCGCTAAATAATTTTGGGTTGCAAGTAGGGCTGGACGGTAAACCGGTTTACCGGTAAAAACCGGTAAAAATTTTTTACCGAAAACGCGGTAACGAACCTCTAATTCGGTAAAAACCGGTTTTTCTCGAAAGTCGGTAAAAACCGGTTTTTCTCGAAAGTCGGTAAAAACCGGTTTTC